>MU782074.1:106098-122314 GCA_026770625.1 Nicotiana glauca
CGAGGGGTTTTCACTAATAAGACTCTCTCATTTATCTCAACTCCCGTCGCCTTATGGTGATCGTGAAGGTTTTCACCATAAGACTCTCTCGTTTTGTTTCTCTCAGCTTTCGTCGCCTTATGGTGCCTGTGAAAGTTTTCACCGATAAGACTCTCTCATTTTATTTTTCTTTCTCCGTTGGGGATTGGAGTGTTACCGATAAGATTCTCTCCATAGGGGATTCTTTTGGCTATCAATTCCTTCAGCTCATGATCCTCATCCAGTCGGGGATCAGTGTGTTACTCTCGGCTTTCATTTGCCTGACTTGGCACCTCTCGGATACTGATCGGGAGGTCTTTTTGGACATCAACATGGTTTTTTGTACGGGGATAAAAGAAAAGGATATCAAAAATTTGAAATAACTTCGATGGGTAAAACATTACAACTCTTGGAATCAAACTTTTTCCAAAATTTTTAAAACATAACTTCTGCCCTAGTTTTCTTGCTTGGGGAATTTTTGATTTTTATTACACTTTGACCGAGCCGTGAGGTGCCTACGTATCCTCTTTGAGGAATCAGGTCGAACGTAGTTCACTTGATTCCTTTGTTTTCTTGTGACTTTTTTTTTCTTCTCTTCTCTTTTTCATTTTTCATTTTCATTAATGATTCCAAGAGAGGGGTATGAAAAACAAATAAGGCTCAAAGGGGGAAGCAAAGGTTAAAGTGTTTTGGATAGAAGAATGAATTTCCTCCGTCATTTCATTTTCCGATAAAAGGCTTGATTGTGTTCGTGGCATTGAGGTAAGTGTTTGGTCTAACCTTAGCTTGAGGGAATATGAGTTGGAGTCTTATTTGCTATGTGTTACTTGTTGAGTACGATGTATAGGTGCGGTGACGAGTACCTCTACGTTGGTATCAAGTATGACCGTGAGTCTTATACTATGATTGTTGTGACTCCGTTATGTATCATCCATGATTAATAGGAAAAATTTCAATGTGGAACAAGGTTTGTAGAAGTTTTCTTAGTAATTGAATATTGTAGAGCATTGGCTCAAGTTCTAAGTTGAGTTGTGAAGTAATTGTAAAAAAGATAAGAGGTTTATGATATTGTCTCCCTTGCCGGGATGTTATTGCTTTTTGATAATGTTTCCCTTACCGGGATGGTATTGCTCATGATATCATTTCCCTTGCCAGGATATTATTGTTATACTATTATTTCATTGCCGGGATTTTATTGATTCCCTTGCCCAAATTGCTTTTGATTGTTGCTTAGGTAAGGAAGAGTGTAAAAGCACGAAGGGCGATGTCATGCGTGATATTTGTGAGTGAGTGTTAGTGCACGAAGGGTGATGCCGTGTGTAATATCTGTGAGTGAGTGTTAATGCACGAAGGATAATGTCGTACGGATATTGTAAATGTAAACATATGAAGAGTGATGCCGTGCCATGATATGAGTGATAATGCACGAAGGATAATGCCGTGCCATGATTATGTGAGGTAAAAGCACGAAAGGTGATGCCGTGCCATGATATGAGTGATAATGCACGAAGGATAATGCTGTGCCATGATTATGTGAGGTAAAAGCACGAAAGGTGATGCCGTGCTGAATTTATTGATTCTTATGGTGAAAACAAGAGTAAAAGCACGAAGGGTGATGCCGTGCACTTGTTATTGAATTTCCTTATTCTTGCTCATAATTGATTCATGGTGTCCCTTATGCTTCCTTACTGAAATTCTGTTTGTACATGATATTCCACGCAACATGTTCCCTCTTCCCATCTTTAACTGTTGGTTTATGTTGTTATTATTTGTTGTATATGATATAATTACATAGGTTCATTTGGTAGTCTTGTCCTAGCCTCGTCACTACTTCGCACTGTGTGCAGATCCCGGTGCTGGAGCTTTTGGACCACAGTGAGGTAGCTGCCTTTAGTCTAGCGGCGGAGACCCGAGGTAGTCCTGCAGACGTCCGCAAGCCTTGGCGTCCCTTCTATCTTTTCATTCTGTGTTTATGTAGTTCCGAGACAGATTTGTATTTTTCATTTAGACCGCTGTTTGTAGTATTCATACATAGTCCGTGACATCATAACACCAATTTCTGAGTAGAGTTATATTTTGGATTTTCGCATTAATATTTGGTTAAACTATTAGATTTCGTCTTCCGCATTCTGATTATTATGAGTATTCTGTTGTTGATCACCTGTTAATTCATAAATATTAAAAAGGTTGAAGGAAAAGGGTAATAAAATCTTTAATACTCGGCTTGCCTAGCTTTCACGAGTAGGCGCCATCACGAATTCTGAGGGTGGAAAATCCGGACCGTAACATTGTCAAATCCTAATTTTTTAAGACTTGAGTTCTTGCAGTGTTCTTGAAACTTTCTTCAAAAATCTATAATTGTCATATTTAAAGAGTTAGGTAATAAAATTAATGGACTAAATCTACCAAGGAAGGTATTAAATCCTTACCTTAAAGTAGCATTTATTGTAGAAAGCTCTCCCTTCTCTCTGGACATTCAAGAACAAAGCTCCAAACTAATGAAATGTGCTCAATTGTGACTTGCGGATGCCAACTTTGGCGCGATGGTTGATGTTCACTACCAGCCTCTTTTTGTCCCCGGCGATTTTGGATGAAAGGTGAATTAATTTTCAAGATTTGAACCCAAAATTTATGGTTAAAGATGAAAGGATCTTCTCATTGCACAATATATAACCTTTGGTTATTATAATGAACATGACCTAAAATGCGTTGATTTTATCAAGAGCTAAAAACTATATTTAAAAATAAAATAAAAAAGGAACGAGTGGGAACCATTTAATAAAAAAGATACTATAGTACATCCTATAATTGTATGTATATACCCGTTGCCAGTTTCATTTTTGTCTCCAGAGATCTCGAACTTTTAAATGATCAATTATAACAAAAATTAAGTATTGTTTTTTATTGGGAAGTGCAGCATCACATTGCGTATTCTGATCGAACTATGTGAGTTCGATTTATTTAAGGCTAATACATCACGTGCCATAGCTATTCTTTTTTGTTAATTATTCCATCAACTCCCTTTAAAAAAAACTAAAATAACCATGTCAAATTATAATTATTTAGGTTACATGCAAATAACCTTAGTATTTAAACTTTTGCATAAAAATTATAGATAATCATTAGATATTAATTAACAGAGACAGACCCACATAGTGTCAAGGAGGTTCAATTGAACCCGCTTCGTTAACAATTTATACTATGTATATAGGTAAATTATATTTAAACCAAAGAAGATAAGTATAGAAATAATATCTGAACCCGCTTAAACCAAGTGAACTCTCTGTCGAGATGGTCCAGGCCAGGGGTTCAAAATGGCATCCGTTAGCTGAGTTCGAATCCACACTTTGCATATTTCCAATTTTTATTTTTCTTGCACATGGAGCAGCGTGTGTGCAAATCACTCAGTGCAGGTCTGAATCTTAATCATTCAAATTTCAAACATTAAATGAATATTTGATTTTAATGTCTGACTCTTAATTATTCAGATCTTAATCTTTAAGTGTGTTTATATTTTTTTTTACTTCACAACCACTTAATGAGTCTGAATAGGTCTGCATGACTAAGACCTACAACAAAGACTTAATTTCAACCGATCGCCGAACGAGTAACAGTCAGAAGCGTCAACCCTTCAAACTAGGGCAGAATTTTGAGGAGGACCCTCAAAATTCCACCAGGAGAGGTAGCAATGTCCTGAACTACGTTACAGTCGCCGGTTCATCTAAAAAAACTATTTTTTAATTATTATACATTTATGTCATACTTTCACAAAATCATGCATAATTATTATTAAAACTGCTTTCTTTAGCAACGCTACCCCAATGATATAGACAGCATCACCAGATCAAAGCCAGACGAGTCGAGCAAAGCCAGCGGGGATACAAACTAACCTTCCCCCTTACAAAACTCACTATTTTTCTTTGGATACAAGCACTAGGATTGTGAAATCATTAACATACTGTACGCCCATGGAATAAACATTGCCCAAGAATACGATTCTCAGAACCATTGCACCTGCCAACATTTGCTATCGGGACACACCATTGATGTTCCGTACGACACAGTGCTCCCAGTAATCACAACGCTGCACTCTGCTATCAGCGAAGAAACCTCTACTGCAATTATCTTATTTCTTGCATAAGGCTACCATTCTGCCTTTCAATCTGCATAAGGCTACTATTCTACCTTCCGAGACTAAACACTGTCTTCATCTGCATCTGCATTGTATAAGGCTACAATTTTGCCTTCCAATTTGTATAAGGCTACTATTCTGCCTTCTAGGACTAAACACTGTCTCCATCTGCATCCGCATTGTATAAGGTCACCATTCTACCTTCCAGCATGCAAAAGGCTACCATTCTGCCTTCCAAGTTGCATAAGGCTACTATTCTGCCTTCCAAGGTTAAGCTCTACCTCCATCTACATCTACATGGCTGAAACATCGCCACATACTACATCTGCATGGCTGAAAGATCGTTACATACTGCATCTGTATGACTGAAAAATCGCCTCATACTATATCTGTATGGCTGAAAGATCGCCACATACTGCATATGCAGAGCTGAAAGATCGCCACATAATACATTGCACGGCTGAAAGATTGCGACATACTACATCTGCATAGCTGAAAGATCGCCTCATACAGCATCCTGCACGGCTGAAAGGTCGCCACATACTACATCTGCATGGCTAAAAGATCGCCTCATACTGCATCCTACATGGCTGAAAGATCGCCTCATATTGCATTGCACGGCTGAAAGATCGCCACATAATACACCTACATGGCTGAAAGATTGCCAAATACTACATTTTATAGGTTGAAAGATCACCTCATACTGCATCCTTCATGGGCTGAAAGACCGCCTCATACTGCACTACATGACTGAAAGATCGCCACATACTGCATCCTTCATGGGCTAAAATATCGCCAACTCATTCAAAGGCATCATCGTTCGGAGGCACCATCCTCATAGACAGAGAATATCATTTCGTGGCATGTGAATCCTTTATCATATGCTTCATGACCTAGGACATCATGGTCAAAGACTTCATCCTCATCGTCCGAGGGGAATTTCATCATGTTTAAATTTACGCACAATATATGCTTGTATTGCTTATTTGCAGGTAAGACGGCAAGCAACGGCCACCCGGCAGGAGCGATCCCGCTCCAGTTCCTACAGCCATCTAAAACCTAACCATTCCCATAAACCATCCACCCACATAACCCTAGATGTTGCGTCCGTTTTTGAAATTGCCTCATCGGTATACTCCGTCAGTGAATCCTGAACTACATACGACCTGATTCCTATAAAACTGGGGATATGTAGGCAACTCAGAAGCCAGGTTGCGGCCTAACCTCTTCAAATCGTTTCTCTCAGTCAAAATTGGCCATCATTTCTTTACCCGAAAACTCTTTCATCCTTTCCGGGTAAAGAGGGTACCCAATTTTTCCTATATATTTTCAATATGCAAAAATACCTTCAAAATAGCATATATATGCATATATAAGCATGTCCAAGTGTTTTATCATTTTTTCCATAATTTTAAAGTTTCAAATTGATTTATTTTCTCCTTTTTTATCCATAAAATACCCAATAATTATTTTCAAGATTATTATTTTGATAATTCGTTTATTGCATTTCTATATTTATGCCAAAATATGGCTAAAGTAATTTTTACAATTTTATTTAGTATTTTTAAAGCTGAATTGCACATAATTGCAATACTAGCCGTTTCAGATTTAATTATATTTTATACACATAAAATTGAATCATGTATTTTTAAATTGTTAATTATGTATTATAAATTATTTTAGCCCATTAAATTAGTTTTCATAAACTATTTACTATTTTTTGTAAATAAAATAGGAAAAACTGGCTAATTAAATTTTAGCCAAATTTAGCTTTTTATTATGGCCAAAATTGGACCCCAATTCCCAGCCCATTTTAAATAAAGACCGGACACCAACCCAATTGAAAACCCACCGGACCCAAGCCCAAACCCGAAACTTTACCTACCTCATTCAATCTTGACCGTTGATCATTTAGATCAACGGTCCTCAATCCCCTTTCCTAAATTAAACCCAAACGACCCCCTAACCTAATTCATTTCTCACTAACCGTCACCCTAGAATCCCCTCTCCTCTCCAATTTTCTCTGAAACCTAAAGCTAACCCTAGTCGCCACCACCCAAACTAACCCTAATCCCATTCGATCCTCACTCAATCCATGGACTCCCATGGCTGTTTGAGATGTGTACTCATCTTCTACGTCTCTTGGTTGCCCGTTTGTCTGATTTCGTGGAAAAGATCTCGAAGAGATCTAGTCCAGATCTTGGTCAACTTCTATCCATGGTCTTTTATGCTACTTTTCGGCCATCCATGGCTGTTCGAGTAAGGTCCATGGCTCTTCTGGCCGAAACCGATAACGATCTAATATTTTCTCATCCTCTTTGGGTTCTCTGAAACCCTAGCTCCTAAGATTTATTTTACTTTTCTTTAGATCTGTCTTTGATCTAGGTGTATCCATGTGTTTTAGTCGATCTTTTCTTTGTCTTTATTATTTTCTGAAAAAAACCTAGCTATAAATCTTCTAATTTTTTAGATCTGTGATGGATCTATGGGTTTCTTAAGGTTTTCACTTGTTTTCCTCAAAATGTCTCTCCGATTTCAAACGGTCTCTTCATTTTCCAAACTAGGGTTTCGAAATCCTTTTTGCAAAAATGATTTTTCTTTGTGATTTTAGAAATTGCTTTGATTTTTAGCACGTTTAAACATTACCTGAGTCTTTTCTTTTTGCTCAATTCATTTTTGTCAAGAAACCCCAATACTTTTGGGTTCGATTCGAAGTTTTAATTTGATTGCGGTGTGTTTGCATGACTATCATGAACAATCTGGGCTTTAGGTGTGTTCTATATGCTATTGTGCTTCCTGTTTTAATCTGTTCTTAAGGTTTCTTTGATTTTCTCCAAACCCGTGTTATTTATAGGTCCAATTATTTGTTTTTGTTCGCAAAATTTATGTTTATTCTATGTAATCTCCTTAAACCTATATCTTTGATTTTGGGTATTTTCCTTGTAACTCTATACTGATTTTTCGAAATTGCTTCCTTACTTTTGTGATACTTTCCTTAGTTAGTGCTGATTCTCTGTGATTTCCAATCTCATTCGTGGTTCTCTAAACTAATTTTTCAAAATCAAATTGTACTCTACCTTGTTTATATGCACAAATATGTTTTTAATTAACGTGCATTTCCCTTATGATTAAACTATTATGTATTTGGTCCTTATTACATGATACATACTTTTACTATTCTTATTATGGTAAAATTAGCCTTACAAGCAATTCTTTTCCTTATTTGATATAACTTGTACCTGTTTGAACTATGACTCCCTAATTGAAGGAAGTCTGGGCCTTTAATTGATTCTGATTTTGTACTATTTCTATAATCATGCTATGTTAGTACTTATTACCTTAATTTCTACCTATTTTTCAAAACTAAAAATACTCTAACCTCTCTTTAGAAAAACACGAATAATTAGTTCAGAATACACACACACTCAAACACTCTTTTCTTTCTCTACTACTTGTACTACTGCTTTGTCTAGCCGGATGAAAGTCAAGGCTAGACTGAGGAACTCTAATTGCTTTATTTTTTTCCTGCACTTTTCCTCTTCAACTGGTATGTTCCTAGTTCAAATTCTAAAATTCAACGCTATGTGTTTCCTTGTTTATCAATCCCTGCCTCTTTCTGCACTGACTTAATGGCTCATGCTATTAAATTGCACTTCTTGTTTACTGCTTTACTCAGTATGCTTAAAACTCTGCCCTCCCTTGTTCAAATATAATCAACATGTTTAATTATTCTTGTTTATCTCCCTCAACTAGTATGCCTCCTAATTTACTTGATTAACACTAATTCATGATTGATTATGTGCAATAGGCCCCTTACGTGACTACTCCCATACCATGTCCCCATGTGTTATTACTGTTATAATTTCAGGCATGATTCCCTTGAAGTAATTGTCTGTGTTCTAACAACCAATCAGTCCCTACTTGTTGGTCTATATGCATCTCTCAGTCATGTTTACATGTTTCTGATTTTGGTCCTTTATGTCCCCATCCCCTACTTCCCTGTTTGTAATTTCTGAAGTTGTACTACTCTTTGAACTTATTCTGTATGTGATGTTGTTTCCTTCTCCAAAAACTGTTCTGTTACAAACTCACTTCAAAACATGATTGTTTTCAAAACTATTTTCTAACTCAACTCTTTATATCTATGTCAAGCCCTCTCACATATACTCTTAGAACACTAAGTTCAGCCCCTTTTGTGTGAGCCTTGCCTTAGGACCCTTGAGCTCCCTCTAAACTTGGACGCATGAAAGTTGGCCTTTCCACACTGCACTTACTCTGTCTTGGCTATAAAATCTGGGTGTGAGAACTGCCTGGGATCTCCTGAGGTCCTTAGGGAACTTTGACACACCTAGATATGAGGGAAAGTTATGAACAATATTTGCACTTGAGGAGATTGATTACATAACTCAGACAGGAAGTCCAAATCAGACTTCCTATAGTTGTAGCTTCGTTTTTTTACTTATGTAATTCAATCATATGGTCTGTAATAATTTATAAACAAGTATTGGGGTGGGTAGTGAAAAGGGATGGGGGTATAGGCATGCTATAATGGTCAAGGGTAGAAAATATTTTATTAGGATTATATTCCTAAGTGTGCAATAAAAACCATACTTAGGATTCATACACGCATTAGAAATCATGCTCTTAGGATCCATGTTTCTTGTTTCAGTATCTCCTTCATCAATCCATGTTCTATGCTGCCACATGCATTTAGGAATCCTGCTCTAGGAATTCTGCATCATGAGTTTTATTCATGCATATTAAAAATCATGTTTTAGGATCTCATTTGTACTTGCACTCACACTTAGTGTAAATTGCTGATTATAGAAGAGGTAAAAATAGCTTCACTATTGATTATCCTGTTTAAAAATAACTGGTAATAATCTCTGCCTTCTCATCAACTAGAACAGCCCGCTTTTAGGGTAAAATAATTTCCAAATTGTCTTGTAATAATTCTGAATAACTGCTGCATATTGCTTTACACCTAGGCAAGCCTTAGGTAACAACTTGAATAAAACTGGAACTGCCTTTGTTGAATTATCAACTATTAAAATCAGTAGGCAAACCTGATTCAAACTTCTTTTCTGAGTCATGTGGTAAATTTGGTTCGCTGTTATCACTTAAAACTTTGTTAGGACCTGAATGTGCACCTTAATTGTGTATAGGCATGCTATTTATGTGCACTGTATGTGGAGGTATATTTGAGCCATCCATTTATCTTCCATGTACCCCTTAATTAAAGTCCTACTTGTTATTGTATGTCGCCTTAGTATTTTGCCTTTAAATCTAAGGGTCTGCCTAGAACCTCCTTGTAGGATAGGAGGCTTAAATTCCTTCGGGACTGATAGGAAGGGACGTGTAACAGTATGCAAATAGGGGTCAAGACCAACCCTCGCTTTAATTACCTTTATGGGGGTGATAAAGGGTAAATATGGATATGATGATCGGTGCGGTAATACCAAGTGTAGCCCCTCTTTTGAGGAGTGTCATACCGGCTATCGCATTGATGTGATCCATATTAAAATAAACCTAGGAAACCCTTCTATATTCGTAAATATTCTTAACTTGTGATCCTTTTCAAAACCTAGCTTTTTAGTTGTTTTCCTCGCTTATGTGTTTAAACTTAAACCCCCCTATTATTTGAGCCCTACTTGTCTATTTGCTAATTGCATAAATTCACAAAAATTGTTTGGCTAGGAACCCTCACTACTGGATCCTGAGGGGTACCTAACACCTTCCCCTTAGGATAATTTCAAGCCCTTATTTCTCTGGTTATCAAACATTGTTAGAAAGGAACCCTATATGTGCCCTAACGCACCTTGAAATCGTTAGGTGGCGACTCTTCAAAATTGCAAAACCCCTTTTCCAAAAGGAAAGAGTTGTCCCAAAATGTCATAAACCCGATTCCGCGGAGGGAAAAGGGGGCGCAACAGCATGGCGACTCTGATGAGGATATTTAGGCTTTAACCATTTCATTCTGTTTTTGTGAATTTGTACCCCCCCCCATGTGCAATTATTTGTTTAATTTCTTTAAGCATTTAATTTCTTCTTCAAAAGCAAAACTGACATATCTTCCTTGTTTCTTTATTTTAACTGCTGCTTTAAATTATAAAACTACGGTATTTATCGCTTTCTTAACGTGCAAATACATGTCAATATGCTTTTAATTTTTGCATAATAATGCTCAACATCAAACTCCACTCTTGCCAAACAAATACTATAGCAACGCTTGATGAGTGGTTGCACTCTTTCTATATCATTACTCCCTAAATTTGGAAAGGTTTATTTGCGGTAAAACTAGTCGATCAACGGTGCAGTCGACAGTTTCTTTCCTTCCCCTTGAGTTGTCCGCTCAATGGTACCGGTCTAAAACCCCATATAAATCTTACTCTGTTTAAATTATGCATGCATCTTGGTCAAACCTAGTCGGGTCAATTATGTTGAATCCTTTAAGATAGCCTTGTCCAAAGTCCACTGGGTTACCCTAAACCCAAACGGGCATCATCACGTTCTGTGCATTTATTTTGAGAACTAAATGCTTCATGCTAATTGTTGATGTTAAATAGTCGAGTCTGGTGGGGGTAGGGTCTAACCCTTTTGTTTTGTAGAAAATGAGACATGAGGTCCCCAGTTTCGGTATGATTAGCACGCCCCACCTCTTGCTAGACTGGTGGAGGATTCTTCCATCAAATGACCAAATCAATGAGTGGATATAGAGGGCCGCCAAAGCTAGTGGAAAGTTGCAATATATGGAATACAGTCTGCTGGAACTTGAAGGAAAAGTGAGGAAGAGGGTGACCGACTGCCAGAATGCTGAGGGAAATGAAGGAGAACACCTGGCGAAGGCATTTTTACTAGTGAACCTACGCGAATTGGAAGATTTTATCAACGAGAGTATTCAACCTGGGGAAGGTCCTTCTGGGACCAACTAGATAGGAATTTACTTTTTCACTTTATAAATGTAATAAGGCCAATGACAATTAGTGACTTTTATTTCTTGCTTATTTAAGTGTTGTTTTGGGATTCACCTATTTTTTATCAATAAAATGAGACATTTAGCATTCTAAGTTCTCCAAATTAATTTGTCAAGAGGCCTACCTAGGGCACAAAGAGATTCCCAAATTAGGACACGCTTTATCCTCTCACTATGTGTTTAAATATTGCAATACTTTTCATAATCCTCACTAACTTGATTACATTTTGTTTTTGTTTTTGTTTTTGTTTTATTATTACCCTCCCCAAAGGTTAGTTCGTGCACTTTGGTATCATCATCTTCTTTTACAAGATCCAGGGGCCCTCCACCCACTTCTCCTCTTAGTCCTGTTAAAAGCAAGAACAAATACAAGATGGAAGATTTTAATAACATCAGGAAAGAGAACACAACCGAACGGGTAGAGGACACTGATGGCTATGGTATTTGGGTTCCTAACGAGAATGTTTTACAATTTGAACAGAAACTGTTGAAGTTCCAGGAAGAGCTCGATCAGGTTCAGAATCTGGCAAACCTGTCAATTTCCCTCAGCACCCTAGATACCAACTTCCCCAATTCTCAAAACCCAACACCTCCTCAAAATATCCCAAAACAATAGAATCATCCCGCTACTCCACCAAAGAACCAATGTAACACCTGCCATACCCCAAACAACACTCCACTACTTATCCCAGAACCTCAGTAACTCCGCAAACGAGCATTCTCAAACCCATATACTAGGCCACCATAACAATCCTATCTACGTAGAGGCCAGGCCACGCTCCACTCAACCTATATCTTGCACACCTGAGTCTGATGAAAAGGATATGCTTATCAAGAACTTGGCTGAGGAACTTAAGAAAATAAACAGCCTGATTTAGGGCGTTGAGGGAAGCAAAGGAATCGAGGGAGTGAACTATGAGGATCTTTGTATACAGCCTGATGTTGAATTGCCTGAGGGGTACAGACCTCCTAAGTTCGAAATGTTTGATGGCATAGGTGATCCAAGGGTCCATTTGAGGACATATTATGACAAGCTGGTCGGAGTAGGAAAAGATGAAAGGATCTACATAAAGCTGTTCATGAGGAGTTTGAAAGGAAATGTGTTATCTTGGTACATCAGCCAAGATCCCAAGAAGTGGTGAAGGTGGGTGGGCATGACATCTAACTTTATGGACAGGTTCGGGTTTGTTACAGAGTACGCGCCAGACATATTCTATATCCAGAATCTGAAGAAGAAGCCCACGGAGACATTTAGCGAGTATGCTATTTGCTGGAGGTCCGAAGCTGCTAAGGTCAAACCCGCCTTAGAATAGGAGCAAATGAACAAGTTCTTTGTCCGGGCTCAGGACCCACAGTACTATGAACTACTGATGATGATTAAGAACCACAAGTTTTCCGACATTATCAAACTGGGTGAAAGAATTGAAGAAGGTATTAAAAGCGGTATGGTTACAAACTTCGAGACCTAGCAAGCTACAAATAAGGCTTTACAGTCCGGTGGTGTGTCCAAGAAAGGGACGTAGGGGTCGTAATGGTTACACAGAGGACCAAATCTCCCCTCAAATACCAAACTTACTAGACACCTCCACTCACATACCAGCCAACCCCAAATTACCAAACACCCTCATACCAAGCTCCGCCAATAATTTATCAGTCATCTCCACCGCCTACATACCAACCTACCTCACCTAGATACTCCTAACCTGCTCATGTCTACCAAACTTATAATGCTCAACCATCCCATTATCAATCACCCCCTGTACGCCAAAATTTCCCTAGACCCCGACCCAATTTTGATCGCGGACCTACAAAACAATATACAACAATCGCTAAACCCATCGACCAGCTGTATGAGAGGCTCAAAGATGTTGGTTACGTCACCCCCATCCCTGTTACAACCCCTGAGAATCCTTCTCAGTGGGTAAACCCAAACAAGTCCTGTGCATACCACTCCAGCATGAAAGGACAAGCCATCGATGAATGCCGCTCCTTGAAAAACAAGATACAGTCTTTGATTGATAACAAAGTCATTGTGTCAAAGGAAGCCTCTCCAAAAGTCCGTAACAACCCTATGTCAGATCATAAGGGTGGAAGTTTCCACATGATTGAAGTAGAATATGATTGGGATCCCGAGGGATCTATCAGGCTGATCACAAACGGTGATAACCCAAAGAAACCAGCAATTACTCTCAATCTGATCATAGTCCAGATCCAACCGTCTGAGGATACTGAGGTGGATATGTCTATACCTCTTAAGTTTGAAGCAACTTCATCCGCAAAGACACTAGCACCATTTGTGGTTGCAGTCTTACCACCCAAGGCACATATTCTATTAGAAGTGAGGATAGCCACATCGATCCCAGTGGCAATGTTAACCATGCCACCCTTCCATTCAAATGTTGTACCCTGGGACTATACAACAGAGGCAAGAAGGAAAGGCAAGGTCAGGATTGAAGAAAATGTCGCAGCACAGGGTATGACAAGAACTGGTAGAGTCTATATCCCTGAACATCTAGCTGAATCAAGAAAGCAGGCCTCCAATCGGCCACCCCTCATTGAGACAGGTCCGAATGACTTTTGGAGGAAAATATAGGCCAAGGAATATTCGGTCATCGATCAGTTAAACAAGACGCCAACACAAATATCTATCCTCTCCTTCCTGCAGAATTCCAAGACACACAAGAATGCTCTGTTGAAGGTACTGAGTGAAGCGTACATACCAAGTAACATTACTGGCGGGGAAATGGCTAATATGGTGGGACAAGTGCTAGAAAGCCATAAGATCACCTTTTATGAGGACGAGCTGCCACCTGAAGGGCTAGGTCACAACAAAGCACTGCACATCATCATGCAATGCGAAGATTATTTCATCACCAGAATCCTAATCGACGGAGGTTCCAGTCTTAACATATTTCCGTTGGTAACACTCAAGAAGTTGGGTAAAGGGTTGCATGAGATAAAGGATGGAGCAATCAATTTGAAAGCTTTGATGGTTCTCAGCGATCCACAATCGGTGAGATAGTCTATGTCTGCAGATGGGGCCGACCTGGTTTGAGGTTGATTTCCAAGTAATAGATGTACCAGCGTACTACAACTTACTGCTAGAACGGCCGTGGATTCATGCTGCTGGAGCCGTAGCATCAGGAAGTAAAAATTCGAATGGAATCACCAGGAAGTGATCATTCACGGCGATAGTAGCAACCCTATATACAGTCGCCAGACCATTCCGATGATCGGGGGAAAAAGGAAGCTGGGTGGAGAAACTTACCACCATATCGAGCTGGTCAATGCTGTCGACAAAGCCAAATAGTAGGATAATAAAATCGAGAGTATACTGAATTAGAGTGGGTATGAACGTGGCAAAGAGCTCGGCAAGTACCTCCAAGGGATATCTAAACCCATAAAACTCAAGAAATATGGCACTACCTTCGGTTTGGGATATGAATACACCTGGGAGGAATTCAATAGCTGGTTGCCACCATGGCACGGTCCTTACTACCCATTAGAGCAGCCAATATCGCATCTGGAGCAGACTTTCCAACACGCCGACATTATTTATGGGTTAGATGAAGAAGAAGCACTTGCAGCAGTGAAGAACTTGTTTCTAGAGGACAATGATATGGACTGTTGTGTTATTCTCGAGGAGGAGGGGGAGGAAGGCCCTTTCATATAGGCTGTGAGCAAAGGAGCACATCTTAAGAATTGGACCATCAGGACAACCAGAGCCCGACGAGCCTCGGGGTTGCAAGGATAAAACAAGCACTATTCATTGTTTTATTTACTAAATGATTTTCTTTTTGCATTTTTTCAATTTCTGCAATAAGATCTTCAATGTTTAAAAAATAATTATTCAATCCATCAAAAGTATGTTTTATTTTTCATATGAATTAATATTTATTGCTATCATTTTCCTCCTTACGTTACCAATACAATATTACTATTACTTATCTTGATGAACCAATAACTGTGACATGCAATGAGACAACGCAACAAACGGACATTGATTTAGAGAAAGATAACATACCTGATGAGATTGTCAAAGAAGTTGAGAACTTTGAGAACAGATCTAAGTCCAACCTGGACGAGACCAAAATTGTCAACCTAGGAGATGAAGAAAACATCAAGGAAACACGAATCAACATTCACCTTTCGCAATCAGAGAAGAAAGAATACACAGAATTTCTAAAGGAGTATGAGGACATATTCGCCTGGTCGTATGATGACATGACTGGTCTGAGTACGTCTATTATGGCCCACAAACTGCCAACCGATCTAATGTGTCCACCGATAAAGCAAAAGCTCAAAAAGCTCAAGCCTGATATGAGTTTGAAAATAAAAAAAGAAGTCACCAAGCAGATCAAATCTAAGGTTCTCAGGGTGATTGAGTGCCCGACATTGTTAGCCAATATTGTGCCAGTACCAAAGATGTCACGCCCCGAAATCGAGGGACACGACCGGCGCTCAACCGGAGGACCCCAGTCAAGCGGACCTGGAATTGCCTTTCCTATCCCACGCGTTACCCCGTGATTACAATATACATTATTCTTTTGAAATAGCAATTTAAGACTTGAGCANTACCCACACTATGTCTACGGAGCCTCTATGAATACTAGGAACTTAACCAATACTTGCCGGCGACAAGGCTTCGGCTATACCTTACAATACACAATAAACTCAAAAGAATGTGGCATGAACCACACATGACCCCAAGAGGAAGTGGGGCTCACCAATGTAACTGATGCGATGGAGAGGAGTGCTACTGTCGGTGGACTAGAGTACCTGCTATAGATCCACCTGCAATCATAACATGAATGTAGCGGCCCCGGCAAAAGGGACGTCAGTACATTTGAATTGTACTGGTATGTATGAACAAACTTTACCCCAAGTAAGATCAATCACTACATAGATAACAAGCAGTAATAGAATCAACAATCAAATGCACATGAAAGGTACAATCAAGCCAAACAAGTTTACAATCAATCCTTTTTCCCCTTCAACATTTTCACATCAATGAGTTCACAATCTTTTTCATAATTTTATTTCAATAGTGATTTCGATCACTTTTCCACCCTTATTACCTCGGCCACCCTTAT
>MU782075.1:8849-57327 GCA_026770625.1 Nicotiana glauca
TAAACCTTCCCCCGCCCCCCCTTCCCAAAAAAAAAAAAAGAGGATCCCTTCTGATGTAAGTAAACATTGGTGCACCGTCAAGGTGCTAGTTTGTTAACGTCATGTTGTAAACCATAGGTACTGAAATATAATATAGGACCTTATGGTGATCGAGATATTGAGGATAACTGAAAATGTTGAACTTCCCCGGGCAATATCACAATAGTAGTAGTAGTAGTTTGTATTTATATTACTTGTTGTCAATCATTAAAAGGGAAAAGCAAGGGCGTACGAACGAGAATAATAATTTTAGTTATCATATTTTTAAACAAAAAACAGTCTTAGATTGGTGGTTTTATTGAGTTTTTAGCTAGAAAAGGTTCGAGTTCAATTTTACTTCATCACAATTTTTAACCACAGAGACTCTCTCAAATTATTTACAAAAAAGTGTACTAGTTGAGGTTTGAACCTTCGACCTCTTAGGACAAAATAAAACCCATAACCAACACGTCAAGAGACATTTTTGTCAAACAATATCATTTTTTTCTATTTATCTGTTTTCTGACAGTATTAATACATATACTTGGTAAAAATTTTTAACAAAGCGGTGTGGCATGACACCACTTTGCTAAAGCCAGAAAAGTGTAATGGACACTTGGATAGAGAAAAACCAGGTGAACTTACCCAACCAACAGCAGGTATGACTTTTAGTCATGGACTTTCAACACACTCAATTGTGGAAATCCCCACACTATTTTCACAAGAAATTTCTGTTTAGGCAATATGTGGCTTTTGAATTTTGATATCTAACACACGTTATACAAAAGATGAGGTCTTTATGTATTTTTTTTGGTCCATGTTAAAGGTGGATGGGGATGAAGCATTTGATGTGTGAAGCTCACCAATGTTTGTCAATTTGATGATACATATTGTCAAAAACTTTGTTTACCTTATGATGCTGCATTAGTTCAAGCAGAATAAATTTTGAAAAAAGAATCTTGATCCAAAACCCATCCGACCCTCCACACCCCCTCACAACCCCCTCTTTTGATTCCCTTTTTCATTCCCTATTCTATATTTCCATTTCCTTTACCCATACAATAACCCACAATACCAACTTTCAGCCACTGTCAAGGTTCCACTTTACTGTCCAACATCGACCAGCAACACCCCCTTCGTTACAATTCAAAAGATTTCTAATTTTGGAATTGGGGGTAATTCTTTATTTGGCCATAAGTTCTTGCCTCACTTTGACTTAACTTTTGTGTTTTGGCGATTCAAGACTCATAAGTTGATCGTTTCTTTTAATCAGGTTTTATGTGAATGGTGAATTGATTTGATATTGATTAAGAGGCATGTCGGTCTTTGTACTTTTTCAAAAGTAGGAGTGAAAATATGCTTACATAATTTTACTATTAAGCATATGGTGGTGAAGTTGGATTCAGCCAATGCTTTCTGTATGGGCGAAAAGCTTCATATCACATATTTGACTTGGTCAATGGTGTAAAAGCCTTCGAAGGCAAGTATGCATTGGCATTATAGCATATCGAGGGGTCGAATGTCGAGGTGACTTGGTAGAAGACGAGGATGAGGACGAGCACCTATCCTCGGTGTAAGTAACGAGTAGTTTAAAAATTTAGATTCCTTAGAGAATATTCTAGTGAATATTCCTCTCTGTTGTACTATCTAGGGTTTTATGGCTCATGTACCCTTATAAATAGGAAGAGATGTAATCCTAGAAAGGAGATTGGACACTTTTTATAAAGAACAATATTGACATTCTCTCAAGATTCTCTCTTTATCATATACATACAAAGTTCAACTTTTTACATCTTTATCTATCTTTTTTTTACCCGATCCAAGAAGAATCGGAATATTCAAAGGCTTATCATTATCCATCATAGTCTGAAGAATCATTAAGAAATCTCACCCTTGCCGGGTGAACTTTATTTTATTATTTACTTAAATGTCATTTATTGCTTTCTATCATATTCTTGAATCATTTATTACTCCATTATTGCTCCAAAACATTGTTATCCAACAACACACATATGGTATTCTTCATAAACATACTAGATCTGTTGACTTAGATTAACCCTTTTCACTGTAAATGTGATTGTATAAAAACCTAGATCTCAATTTTGGGTCATATAGTTTGGTGCCGTCTGTGAGGATTTCTCAGTCAAGTTTTTAGTTTCCATCAGATCTATAACTCACGCGACTTTCTAATCTAACAAACTATAAAGATTCTCCTTTTTCTTCTGTGTATACGAAGATCCCATGGCAGGTAACCATGAGAACGGAACGAAACCGACGGACGACGTCCCCTCTCAACCTTATGAGCGCCATCGATGAAGAATATGACACCTAAGAAGAGGAGGTGACCCCCATGACATCCCCCGGGTTAGGGAAGTCGCCTACACCTTTCTGCAGTACAACCAAACTAAATGGAAAAGGGGCCTCTACGTCCACGGGAGAGGAGGCACCACCCACTATGAAAAAGCTCCTCGAAGCATGGTTGACTGACACTCTAGTCAGCATGATGAGTAAACAATCCACATGCATAACCACAGAAACCCCGAGGGTCCACTCACACTGCACAGGAACGAACGAGACGACCAACCCAACCCTCCTACTTCAGGTAACACTCATGCAATTTTTGATAGTACAGGTGACAACATCCTCGTTGTCGTATTAAAAAGAATGGAGGAAATGGAAAACGATAACAAGGCACTCAAGGAACAAATGAAGGATCATCATGAACGGGAAGAAAAAATACCAGGTGCCCCCAAGTTGTTACTGAAAAGAGATGCCGACAGGTTTGTGGAGTAGCCATATAGGGAGGAAGCGGCCCCTCATGCCATACCAAAAACTTTCAAGGTGCCCCCATATATCCGAATCTATGATGGAACGACCGACCCTAAGGATCATGTAACTCACCACGTCACCATCGTAAAAGGCAATGACCTTGCTAAAGAGTAGGTGTCCTCCATCTTGCTTAAAATTTTGGTGAAAACCTCACAGGAGGGGCGTTGACATGGTATTCGTAGCTACCAGCCTATTCCATAAAAACGTTCAAAGAGATGGCCGACAAGTTCATAACAGTGCATGCAGGAACCAAGAAAGCTAAAACAAGGGTGAATGACATCTTCGCCATCAATCAATCCTAGGGGATGGACAGAGGGACTTCCTCGCCCGATTTAACAGGGTAAGGATGACTCTACCAAACATCTCCAAAGGAATAGTCGTAGCAACCTTTCAGAACAGGCTGAATAGAAGGGTTTAAGGGTAACCAAAAAGCTATTGAGTCGATTGATGAAGTACCACCAGCCACTTGGGACAATATCCATAATGCCTATTGTGTCGACGTCATGGAAGACGATGAAAACAGGCCAACTCGACAACTCATCTCGGTACAATTCAAACCAAGAAAAGAATGTAGGGACAACGCGAGGAGAGACCATCCAGTATTGCAGCTAGGCATAAAATGACAACAAACCTATGTTAGGGAACCCATCCTCTCCTTCCGCCTCGAAGACGACCCTTATAGGCCGAGATCGAGCACTCACATGAATAATAGTTGTATGCCTCCCTTACTATCTGCTCATAACTTTTGTGTGTCACCTACAAAGGTGGTCTACATACTTAAGAAGATTGGAACGAAGGTGAAGTGACCACCAAACATGAGGTCCAACCCAAGCACTAGGAAGTTTGACGCCTTTTGCGAGTTCCACCAAGAACGTGGACATAAAACAGAAGATTGCCATGCTTTGAGACTAGAAGTAGCAAACTTTTTTCATCAAGGATATCTCAAAGAATTACTCAGCGACAAAGGCAGGAACACCTTGGAGGGGGTCGAGAAAGCCCAGATCCAATAAAGCCGCCCTTACCAGCTCACACCGTCAACATGATTATTTGTGACATTGATGATGCCTCTATCAATGACATCAAATTCACCACCACTCACAAAATCAAAAGATCAATCACCCATGAATAGTATGACGGACTCAAAGAAACTATCATCTTCGATGATTTAGATGCCGACGGTTTGACTTTCCCTCACAATGATGCACTTGTCATTACTTTATGAATTTTAGATATTGATGTTTGGAGAATTATGGTAGATGATGGAAGTAGAGCGTGCATCATCCATCCTCGAGTCCTCGTACAGATACAACTTGAGGATAAGACAGTGTCATGCTCTATTACACTAATAGGTTTTAACAATGCAGTTGAATGGACTTCGGGGGAGATCACACTCCTCGTCCATGCCGGTGGGATGACTATAGAGACCACATACAACGCCATCATAGGACGACCATGGATACATCCCATGAGAGCAGTCCCCTCCAGCTTGTACTAAGTGATCAAGTTCCCAACTCCCTGGGGGATATTCAGTATACGAGGGGAACAACAAACATCCCGAGAATGTTATCGGATTTCCCTAGACGACACGACAATCCAATAAAATAAAGAAAAGGAAAAAGAAACATAGAAATCAACAAGGTGGTCGAAGCCAAAGATACCATTACAAACCCAAAAGTGATCGAAAACACAGGATAGACCATAGAGGACCTCGATCCCATCCAACTAGATCACAGCGACCCCACCAAAAAGCCTATATCGGCTGAAAACTCCGAGACCCATGTAAATTTAGTCAATTTTTAAAAGATAACATAGATTTGTTTTCCTTAAACCATGCAGATATACCCAACATCCTCAAGGAGATATCTACGCACAAGCTAAATATCGACCCCTTCTCCCCTGGTAAGGCAAGTCCAATGCAAGTTCAATCCCACCATCAACGAGGCCGTCCACGAGGAGGTAGAAAAACTAGTAACCAATTGCTCTATCAGGGAGTCGAAATACCCCAAGTGGATCGCTAACGTGGTAATGGTTAAATAGAAGAATGGAAAATGGAGGATGTGTGTGGACTTCACCGACCTGAACAAAGCTTGTCCGAAGGATTCATTCCCATTACAACACAACGACCAACTCATTGACGCGACAATAGGACATGAATTACTGAATTTCCTGGACGCCTACTCAGGCTACAATCAGATACTCATTGAGGAAGAAGACTAAGAGAAAACTATGTTCATCACACACAAAGGGTACGTACTGCTACATGGTCATGCCATTTGGGTTGAAGAACGCAGGAGCTACCTATCAATGACTAGTCACAAAGATGTTCAAGGACTAGCTTGGCAAAACCATGGAGGTATACATCGATGACATGTTGGTTAAATTCTTAAGGGTCGAGGATCACATCGACCATTTAAAGGAAACATTCAAAATACTAATGCAATACAAGATGAAACTGAACCCCAAGAAATAAGCGTTCAATGTAACTTCGGCTAAGTTTTTTGGGTTTCTTGGTATCACAGCGAGGAATCGAGGTCAACCCAGATGAGATTAAAGCCATCGACGGTATATCGGAACATCTAACCACTAGAAACAAGTCCAAAAGCTGATAGGTCGAATTGTCGCCCTGTCCAAGTTCATCTCGAGGTCATTTGATAGGTGCCATAGGTTTTAAATGTACTCAAAAAGGATAACAACCTCGATTGGATGCTCGAATGTGTACAAGCATTGAAAGAACTCAAGGGATACCTGTTCTCACAACATTTGCTCTCAAAGCCCAAGCCCGAGGAGCGTCTCCTCGTGTATTTCATTGTTTCAGAAGTAGTAGTAAGTGCAGTCCTATTCAAGAAAACAAAGGTACGCAATCTCCAATTTATTATATCAGTAAAACATATATCGACACCGAGACGGGGTATCCTCACCTCGAGAAACTGGTCATGGCCCTCGTCATAGCTTCACGAAAGTAGGCCATACTTCCAGTTCCATCCAATCTTGATCGTCACCACTTTCCCTTTAAGAAGCATATTGCACAAACCCAAGTTGTCAGGAAGGCTGGCCAAGTGGACAATTGAATTAAGTGAACACAACATTACTTATCAGTCTCGCACAACAATAAAATCACAAGTGCTCACTGACTTCGTCGTGTACTTAGTGTCAAAGTGAGACCTGAGATTGAGAAAAAAGCCACTCAAGCTTCTCGCCGAACATAGGACCTCTGGGTACTACATGCCGATGGCATGCCCAATGCTTGCGGATCCGAACTGGGACTTGTGCTCAAGGTTCCCAATGATGAATTTGTTCGCCAATCAATAATATGCCCAGATATGACTAACAACGAGTCAGAGTATGAGGCAGTAATTGCAGGATTAAGACTAGCACTCGAATACGAGGTGAGGCATTTAAGCTACATGGCGATTATCAGCTCGTTGTGAACCAAGTTACTGGGACTTTCCAAATCAAAGAGCAGGAGCAGGTATTACAGAAGTACTAGACCAAGATATACAAATTGCTACCCAAATTCGACAAATGCCAGTTCGACCAAATTCCATGAACTCAGAACGTCGAAGTGGAAGACCTCGCTAAATTGGTCGCCGCCACAAAAAGCATTACCCCTAGGGATAAAAGCACGGTACATCTCCTCAGCTTGACATTAGACCACATTGAGGTAAATTTTTTTAACTTAACCTGGGACAGACATAATTGTATTATAAACTATTTGCAGGATGGTATGCTCCCAAACGACAAAAAAGAAGCCATGAAGATGAGAATGCAAGCTGCTAGATATAACCTCCTGTATTGTGACTTGTACAAGCAGATGTATGGCGACTCCCTAGTAAAAAATTTTGGGCCTAAATCATACCCAACGCGTTCTCGAGGAAGTCCATGAAGGCCACTGCGGCAATCGTTCCGGTAACCGAGCACTTGTCGGGTGTTGTGATACCCAATTTTTTCCTATGTATATTTTAATATACAAATTACCTTCAAGTAGTATATGTATGCATATATAGGCATATCCAAATATCTTATTATTTTTTCTTAATTTTAAAATATTTTTGAACTAATTTATTTCCCTATTTTATTCATAAAAAACAAATAATAATTACCAAAATTATCATTTTTGGTGATTCATTTATTGGATTCTCATATTTACACTAAAGTATAGCTGATATAATTTTTGCATATTTTACAAATTCATTTGGTATTTGTTTTAAGCTAAATTGCATATAATTGTAATATTAGCCCCTTTTAAGATTTAATTGCGTTTATATTTATAAAATTAAGTCCAATATTTTTAATTTGATGACTATATGTTATAAACCATTTTAGTACTCTTAATTTGCTATTTTTATAAAATAAATGGGGAAAATTGGCTATTTAAAACCTAGCCCAATTACCTTTCAGTCATAGCCCAATTTGAACCCCAATTGAACTCAATTGAACCCCAATTGAACTCAATTGAACCCCGAACCAATTTCAATTCGAACTGACCCAAACCCTGTTCCATTAAACCGCCCAACCTATCCATTTAATCTAGGTCGTTGATCATTCAGATATATGGCCAATAATAACCCTTTTCTAATTAAACTCAAAGACCCCCCAAACCTTTTTCATTTCTCACAATACGCCGCCTCTAAAACCCCTCCTCTCCTAAATCCTCTCTACAACACCCTCAAACCCCAACCACAGCCACCCTAATCCTCCTTAACCCATGGCCTTCCAAGATCACCGGAGACCTGTGCCAGCCTTCCCTGGCTCTTTTGTGTTTGCCCTTATGATTTCAAAGCCAGACTACGAAGAACTCTGGTCCAGCCTTCGTTCGATTTTAGTTCATGGCCCTTCTCCGGTCATCTTTGGCTTTTCTCCGGCCAGCTATGGCCATTCGAGTCAGATCTTTGACTCTCCTGGTTAGATCGATAGCCTTCAAGGCCTTTCTCGTTGCTTTTGGGTTCTTCTGAAACCCTAATCTCTAAGGTTCTTTCGATTTATTTCAGACCTGTTTCAGACTTATGCTTGCTTTGAACTTCTAAGCATTTTCTCAAAGTTTCTTTAAAACTTTGCTTTTAAAACTCTGTATCTTTTTCGATTAGGGTTTTCTTGTTAAGTTATTTCAAATCTTTTCTTTGATTTTTGACATGTTTTGCTATGTTTGCTCATATTGTTCTTCTATCTGAATTTTCATGATAAAAGCCTTAATTTCTTTTGGTTGATTGATTAGACGAATGCTTGAGTTATTTGATTTGTTTGTTTATCCTCTTTTAAACAATGCTATTGTTGAAAAACCCTATGTCTTTGGGTCTGAAACTGTTCGTTTAAGTACTTGACTCGATTTGAAGGTCTTTGATTCAAAATTTTCTTTTCCTTTATGTGATTCCTTTGATTCTGGGTTTCTATCATCTTTAAAACTTGACTATGCGTGAAACCCTAATTTTTCAAAATGGTTTCCTTACTTGCTGCTGTGAGACCTTCGCATGAATTTGATATTCTATGATTTCTTCACTACGGATTCAATGTGACTTGACCCATTTGGCTACTATGTCTCGAATGTTTGCTATCTACTGAATTTTGTGCTACTATTGCATGTTAGTTCTTTTTGCCAATATGTTTGGCCTCGTATGTCTAGTATTTGTGCATTCTATTTATATGATGAGGTTCTTTCTTTGATTGATCTTCAATCTTGTGATTGATTTCAAACCCTTCTTTTGTGAAATTCTGATTTTCACTCGCCTGCTAAGGTTAATTGATTCCTTTCCTTGTTTTGCCTCATTGAATCCTTTCCTAAAATAAATATATTCATGTACTTAGACTTGATTACTTACTCAATTTTTTTACTGCTTCTTTTATGGCAACTATCAGTTTGCTTACAAATTGATTTCTTTCCTTATTATGAACATGTCATTACCCGTTAAGCAAGTGATCACTTAATTAAAGGCAATCACTTGTATAATTGATTATGAATTGTGATTGTTTCCATGTTTGTAGCTTATTACTTCTCTTTTACTCATTTTCATAAAGATATAAGTACCATGTACTTCTCCTCTTTCAAAGACACGAACAACTAAAGTTCAGAACACACACTTCACTCTAAAACT
Source organism: Nicotiana glauca (assembly GCA_026770625.1). Lineage (NCBI taxonomy): Eukaryota > Viridiplantae > Streptophyta > Magnoliopsida > Solanales > Solanaceae > Nicotiana > Nicotiana glauca. The sequence continues at coordinate 17,783 of MU782075.1, forward strand.
CTCTTTCACTCTTAGATTTGTTATTGCTTGTGTTGCTGCCTTACCTAGACGGCTGAAATCCAAGGCTAGATTGTGGGAAATTTGCTTACTTTCTTTCTGCATTTGCTTCTTTACTGGTATGTTCTGATTAATCTTCAACAACAACAAAAACATGTTTATATTTTATTTCTTGCATTCTTGCCCATTCCTTGTTTGTGTTTAATCGAGTTTCATTCCTAAGCATGTTATAATCTGCCCCTTTTTTCTGAATTTATGTTTCCTGATATTTTATACGTCAATACCACATAAGAGGGGGGTGATTTGTGTGGTATCCAATTTTTTGCTCTAGATGAACCTGGTTCTTCTAGGTGTACTAACTACTATTTGCGGAATAATAAGTATATAAAGTAAGGAACACAGAGATTTTTTACGTGGAAAACACCTGGCTCAAAAGGTGAAAAAACCACGACCTACTACTCAGTAGGATTTTCCAAACTTCCACTAAAATCACTGAGCCAAAATAGCATTTACGAAACTCTTGTAAACCTAAGGATTAAACTCTAATCCTGTTGTGGCACACAGTTTCAACTGTTGCGACAACTTCAAGTTAACTATAATTTGAATACTCAAAGTACCTAATACAATTGCTTCTATGAAAGCTGAAAGGTATAAGTTTAAATCACATACTACAATTGAACTAGAATAAAAGAAAGACACAATGGAATTGGTTCTTCTATCTTGTCCAAGTAGCTTCAGGAATGCACACTTAAATCTCACATAAATTGCTTGCAAAATTGCCTCGCTCTTTTGCTCTCAATTTAGTTTAACTTCTGCGTTTGTGCAATACATGTAAAAGAGAACAATCATTGTTATTTAATGAGTTAGTAATTAGAGTTTGATTGAGATTCAATTGTTGATCTTCCATCGAAGTTGAGTCCTTGAACAACACAAACTCCAACCCTGTCTTTTATCCGGATTGTGTTCTCTTCTTATAAGGAGACTTTCTCTCCTTATTCCATATGTAACTTTTTCGATCAGTTCAGGAGATATTGCTTCTTGATCAATGGGACTTATCTCCTTCACGTCCATCTCACATATATAGGTTGATAAACATTGTGCTTTACATGATGGACCTGGTATATAACTGAGTTCATTTGTCATTCTTCAAAACTTCACATGTTCTTGGACCAACAAATTCTCCCTTTTTGATGATGACAAACTCTGTGCTTTTTATTGATCAAAGAACCTGTAAGAACCCAGCTTAACCATCAACACTTAACTTAGAAATTTTACTTATCATCAAGGACCAGGTTAATTACGTTATAAATATCACTTAATTCAGAATAATGAGTAAAGCACAATATCTCTTCCACCTTTTGGCATCATCAAAAAGTTGCATACACAGTGTGAATCCCAAATTTTAATAAGTACTCATGGCCACTGGGGCAACTGCAAGTGAAATCATTGTGCAATTATCAATAATCAATAAACATATTTAAACTATTAAGATCAGAAACATCATTGAACAAGAGAAAACAACAGTTGTCATTGATAAAGATATGGTTCCACAAACATTCCACAAAAAGAAAGAAAAACATCCAAAATATGAGCAAAAAAATAGAAACATCCCTAATCTGGATCACTGGGGGTTACTGGGGGTACTAGACTAGTTTAGAAGACAAGTGCTGGGAGACCTAGGGCTTGGAGGAACTAGAGGGTTGAGACTGGAGAAGGTTGAGCATATTCTGAAGCATTCCATCACTCTTCCCTTTTCTTTTGCTAGCTCAGTTCTAAGGCTATCTCTTTCAGTTTCCAACTCAGCACACAAGCCTTGAGCCTAGATATTTCATCATCCTTTGTTCCACATTCTTGCACCAAAGCCCTAGCCTTGTTGTTGATGGGTGTCCTTAGAGATGAATCAGGTACAACTGGGATGGCATTGACTAGATAGTCACAAGCCAGTAGTGTCTTAACACCAAAATGCTCCTTGCTTGATGCCATTTCCCATTTCTTCAAAGGCATATTTAGCCTGTCCAGCACAGTAGTCAGTATGAACCCGTATGGAGTGGCATGAGCCTTAGAGCCATTGATGACCCTGTCGAGCAGTTTGACAATGAAAGCAGGCCAGTTGATTTGCATTCCTCTTACCAAGCACTCCATAAGAACCAGGTCCATGTAATTTGCAGTGTGCCTTCTCTCTTGTCTGGGCAAGAGGCACTTGTTGACAAATTCAAACAAGACCTTGTGCTCGGGTCTCATTTCACTTTTCTGCACAAATCTGGCTTCAGGCACATCTCTAGAGTCACAGAAACCTCCAAGTGATTTCAAGAGCAGTAAGGAGAGAATCCAGACGTGGCCACCTTTGCCTTGTATAGTCATCATACCCTTCAATAGGTATGTCCAGGATCTCACCCAGTTTGACTGCATCGAACTTCACTTTGACTCATTTCACCAGGCTGGTGACTACTCTATCATTCACAACAGCATTGGCTATAAATTTAATCAGTTCATTCCTGGCCAGCCTCCCATCCATTTCAAGGACCATGTCCTTCCAACCTTGTGCAGCTAAAGCATCCACTAGTCTCATCATCCCTGGTTCTTCCAGGTCTTTCAACAATCTACCTTTCAGAATTTTTCTTCTGCCAAAGATGGCAAACTTATCCTGCTCCTTCTCAGATTCCTCTTCTTCTTCTTCTCTACTCCACTCTTCTTGTTCTTCAATAATTTTCTTTTGCTTGCCTTTCACTGTAGATCTTGTCCTTTTGGCTAATGAGGGTTCAACAAACACAGGTACAGAAGAAGACTTCTTGGAAGAAGTCTTGGACTTTTTAGGTTTTGGTGTAGGAACCTCCACTGTTGTTCCCCTTTCTTGATGGACCAGTTCCATCTCCTCTTATTCTGTAACCTCAGAGGACTCTGCAACCTTTCTATTTCCCTTCTCCATTTTCTTTTTCTTGCTTTCCTCCAGAGCTTTTTGTAGGTTAGCTTCGCTTTGTCTTACCCTACTTCTTGTAGCTCTTCCCTTAGGTACTAAAGGGGCAATAGATTTTAGGGATGAAGTCTTTCTTTGCTTGGATGGTTTGGGAATAGTTGGGGCCTTTTGTGAGGTAGATTTGCGTTTCTTTGGGTCATAACTTGCCCCAACCCTTTTCAGAAGAACAGCCAGAGTTTCCTTAGTAAATGAATGAGGTTCATCTCTTTGTTTGCTCAGATGAACCAATCCTTCAGCTGCTTCCCAATAACCACTTCCCCTGACTCGATGCCACTCTCTTCTTCAACTTCACATATAGGAAGAACTGCTTCTTTCCCTTTTCCCCTCTCTTCACCACTTGCTCCCTCTCTCTCTTTTCCTTTCTTTTTACCTCCACTCCTACTCGATTCAGCCAACTTTACATCTCTAATAGTTCCAACTAGAACAAAACTATTTTCTAAGTTTTTAGCCACAGAAGAACTTAGGGGTTTCTTGAATTTTCTCAATGTCAGAAGACTCATGTTCTTCACCTTCACTGGAAGATATAATGGATTCAGAGTCAGAACTGGAACCAGACTCTTGAGCTGGGCTTTCTTTCTTCTGGTTAGCTTTCAGTCTCTCATTTAAAACTTTCCTTAGAGCTCAAGATGCTACAATTTTTTTAGCTAACATTTTCTGCCTTCGAAGCCTAGGTTTTGGGGATTCACTAGGAAGAGTAGATGAGGATGAATTTGACGGCGTTGCTGGTGGAGGAATGCCAGAATGATCTTGTGGGTTAGACATGGTTCTTCATTTATAGAGGAAATTTGGGAATTTTTGGAGAAGAGAAGCAATTAGAACTGGAGAAATATTTTTGACGGTTTTAGAATGATGAGGAAAATAAGAGATGTGGTGTGTATTTAAAGGCAATTAGTCATTAATGCAGTAACGACAACTTTTTCAGGGTTCAATTAGAAATCTAATCAACCTGGAATTCCAGACTTTTAATGATTATTTGCCTTCCCTAGATATTAGGAAAAAATCACGGTTTTAGAGTTCTAAATGGACGAAACTAGTTCAATGCCTCAACTGATAGAATTTTCTAGGAATTTGGAAAATGTAGGACTTCTGCTCATGATTGAATTGTTAATCTTTCTAATTATGCAAAGTATTGAAAACATACCTGAGCTTTCATATGAACTCATACTGATGAACCAGGTTCTTCATATAGAACCCTCTTGAACATGCCTCAAATGTCGTAATAGAAAAAACTTTGTAAGAGATAAGTGAATCATATATACACATGTCACAGGAGTATACTAATTGAAGTATGAAACTGAGTAAGAATTAATCTAGCTATTTACAAAGTTAGAACTCCTAACCAATATTTTTTTTTCATTGTGCATTCTGAGCTGGACCTATTAGGTGATCTTAATCATCCCTAATTCCAACTTGTTCCTCCCAAAGTTTTCTCTACTCAGTGCTTTAGTGAAAATATCAGCAATTTGCTTATCAGTAGCACAGAATTCTATGGAGATCAGTCCTTTCTCATAGTTGTCTCTTAAGAAGTGGTGTCTAACATTTATGTGCTTAGTCCTCTTATGATGAACATGGTTCTTTGTCATACTTATAGCACTAGCGTTATCACAAAATATAGGAATACAACCAACCTCAATACCAAAATCTACCAGCTGCTGTTTAATCCATAGCAATTGAGCACAATAAGAGGCTGAAGCAACATACTCAGCTTCAGCAGTAGATAGGGACACTGAGTTTTTCTTTTTGGTAGCCCATGACACAAGACATGAACCAAGGAAGTGTGCCATACCTGAGGTGCTCTTCCTATCCACTTGAAAACCTGCATAATCAGCATCAGCATATCCTACTAGATTAAAATTGCTACCTTTGGGATACCAAAGACACAGATCAGTGGTGCCTTTCAAGTATCTTAGTATCCTTTTGACAATAGTCAGGTGAGACTCTTTAGGATTTGCCTGAAAGAGATCACAAAGCCCTACACTGAAAACAATGTCAGGTCTGCTAGCAGTGAGATACAGAAGTGAACCAATCATACCCCTATACAACTTTTGATCAACTGATGAACCAGGTTCATCAGCATCTAATTTAGTAGCAGTTGCAATAGGTGTGTCTATTTCTTTTGATTCTTCCATTTTAAATTTTTATATTAGTTTCTTTGCGTACTTCTGCTAATGGATCATGGTTCCATTTGGATTCTGTTTGATTTGTAATCCTAAGAAGAAGTTAAGCTCGCCCATAATGCTCATTTCAAACTCACTCCCCATTAATTTTGCAAAGTCCTTACTTAGCTTATCAGTAGTGGCCCCAAAGATTATGTCATCGATATATATTTGTACAACAAGGAGATCATTACCTTGTTCCCTTAAGAATAAGGTACTGTCAATTTTACCTCTTTTGTAACCATGCTCAAGCAGGAATTTGGAAAATCTTTCATACCATGCTCTTGGGGACAGCTTGAGTCCATAAAGAGCCTTGTCTAACTTGTACACATGCTCAGGACATTCCTTGATCTCAAATCCTGGAGGTTGTTTTACAAACACTTCTTCTTTCAAGTAGCCATTCAGGAAGGCACTTTTGACATCCATTTGATGAAGAGTGAATTCCATGTGTGCTGCAAAGGCTATGAGGAGTCTGATTGCTTCTAGTCTTGCAACTGGAGCAAAAGTCTTATCATAGTCTATGCCCTCCTCTTGGCTGTAACCTTGGACCACCAGTCTTGCCTTGTTTCTTGTAATTGTTCCATCTTCATCAAGTTTATTTCTGAAGACCCACTTTGTACCAATGATTGATCTGCCCTTTGGTCTTGGAACTAGATGCTAAACTTGACTTCTCTCAAACTGATTGAGTTCATCTTGCATGGCAATCACCCAATCTACATCCTGCAAAGCCTCAACAACATTTTTAGGTTCAATAAGAGACAAAAAGGCATCAAAAGCACACAAATTCTTTAATTGTGATCTAGTTTTAACTCCAGATGTTGGATCAGTTATAATGTTCTCAATGGTATGAGAACTTTGATACTTGTGAGGTTTCATAACCAACTGGTTTCTGCTAGATGTTTCTCCCATGTTCTGTTGCTGAGAAACAGGGTCATGAACAGGTTCCTTTAAGGGATTTATTTCAATTCCTCTTTGATTAGTTCCCCCTGTCAGGTTGCCCTAGATGGAAGAACCTGTTCCATCACATGTTCCTTCTGTTGGTGCCACTTGGACTTGATCTAAGGCTTGAGTCAAGTCCTTTACCAATCCAATGGCTTTATCTTCATGTTCCTGTCTCTCAGAAAGAATGTTAGTTTCATCAAATACTATATGTACACTGTCTTTTATTAAACACTTTATATGCTTTGCTATGTGAAGAATATCCCAAGAATACTCCCTCATCACTTCTGGGATCAAACTTACCTAGGGAGTCTTTTCCATTATTGTGCACATAGCACTTACAACCAAATGCCCTAATATGGGGTATGTTTGGTTTTCTCATTTTAAGTAACTCATAGGGAGTCTTCTCTACAAGAGGTCTAGTCATGCATCTATTGATTATGTAACATGTCATGTTTACAGCCTCTGCCTAAAGTCTATGAGGCAGTTTACTAGAAAGCAGCATGGTCTTAGCCATGTCCTCAAGAGTCCTATTCTTTCTTTCACTACTCCATTTTGTTGAGGAGTCCAAGCGGCAGAGAAATTATGATCTATACCATTTTCATCACAGAATTCAGCAAACTTGGAGTTTTCAAATTTAGTTCCATGATCAGACCTAATGGATGCAAGTTGATTTCCTAATTGTTTCTGAGTTTTTCTAACAAATGCAGTAAACATGTCAAATGTTTCATCTTTAGAAGTTAGAAATAGGACCCAGTAAATCTAGAATAATCATCAACAAGCACCATTACATATTTCTTACCACCTCTACTCATTGTTCTCATTGGACCACAGAGATCCATATGAACCAGTTCCAACGACTTGGTCGTACTTACCATTTTATTGCTTTTGAAGGATGATCTTACTTGCTTCCCCCTTGCACATGCCTCGCAAACTTTGTCTTCCTTGAACTTGATGTTGGGTAACCCTATCACCAAGTCCTTAGAGAGTAACTTGTTTAGCTGATTCAGATTGGCATGACCAAGTCTTTTGTGCCACAGGAGGGGATTATTAACCAACACACTTAAGCAAGTGAGTTCATTTTCTGAGAGAGTGGAAAAATCTACAATGTAATATTGCTAACTCTCTTTCCCTGCAAAACAATCTTATCAGTGGTAAGATTAGTTATAAAGCATTTAGTAGAGGTGAATGCTACAAGGTTACCTTTGTCACACAGTTGTGACACACTAATCGGGTTATATTTCAAGCTATCTATCAAGTAGACATTCTCAATGGAGTGAAAGTCTGTCTTACCTACCTTTCCAACCCCAATTATCTCACCTTTATTTCCATTAACAAAGGAGACATTACCTCATTTTAAGTCCTCAAGTGAAAGGAAGCGGTCCTTGCTCCCAGTCATATGTTTTGAGCAGCCACTATCCATATACCATATTTGGCTACTTCCTTTCACTTGGACCTGTAAAAAGAAATCAGGGGTTAGACTTAGGAACCCAAACTAGTTTGGGTCCCTTTGTATAAATAAAAGGATTAATCAAATTTCTTCTTGCCCACCCAGGCAGCTTACTTTTATCTAGAACAAAGGCTTTGTTTTTTTGACTGGCCTTTTCTTTTGCATTACATTCATTTTTGTAATGGCCAGTCTTGCCACAGTGTGTGCAGATTTTATTCTCAGGAAGTGTGAGGTACTTGCTTTTAGGGTCCTACTTTGGTGCTTGAGTCCCCTAGCCAAGTCCTCTTTTTTATCTACTATGGTGCTCTTGACCAATAAAGTGTATCAAAAGCCTTGTTCCATTTGCAAGTTCTGTCTAGTTCATGTTTCACTTTTCCTAGATCTTTTTTTAGGACTTTAATCAATTCATCCTTCATTTTTCCTAAGTTTTCCTCTAGAGTGAGATATGTGTGATCAGCTTTCTTCTTTCCTGTTCCTAGTTTCAGTTTTAAATTTTCAGAACTAAGTTCTAGGACACTAGTGTCAAGTTAAGGAACCTGGTTCTTCAACTCAGCATTTTTGCTATTACTCTCATTAGCCCTAGACTCTAGACTTTTGCATTTTGCTTTTAGGATTACACATTCCCGAGATAGAACTTCCTTCTCATTGTTAATTATCTCAGAGTCATCAATGAAGTCTAGTAATAGCTCAGCCAGCCTTTCCTTAGACAGAAATTTAATCTTGTCTTTGAGATGAAGAATACTTACCTCTTGTTCCCATCTGATTCTCCGATGGCCATAAGGGCCTGTTCATCTCCAGCTTCATCCTCTGAGTCCTCATCTGATGTTTCTTCCCAGGCAGCAACCATAGCCTTTGTTGATCCTTTGTTCCTTTTTGGTTGAACCTGTTCCTTCTTCCTATTCCTTCATTCATCCCTTTCTTTCTTCCACTTAATTTCCCGTTGAGGGCAATTCTTGATCATGTGATCAGTCTTACCACACTTGTAGCAACCCTCATTGGTCTGTTTCTCAGGAGCTCTTGGTTTGTTGAAGGTTGTACCTCTTGAAGAACCCTTTCCTCTCATCAGGTACTTTTTGAATCCCTTGTGATCATAGCCATTTCATCATTCTCCAGATCTAAACCTTCAGCAATTCTGAGAGCCAGACTTCTTTCCTTCTTGGGTGTATCCATCTTCATGGTTTGCCTTCTCAGTTCATAGGCAGTAATATTTCCAATTAGTTCATCCATCTTGAGGGTATCAATATTCTTAGATTCCTGAATAGCAGTGATTTTGCTTTCCCATGAGACTAGCAGAACTCTTGTCAAGATTTTCTCAACCTTGTCTTCTTCAAGAATAATCCTTCCAAGAGACTTAAGTTCATTTGTCAGAGTGGTAAACCTAGTATACATCTCTTGGATAGTTTCTCCTTCCTTCCTAGTAAAATTCTCATATTGAGAATACAGCAGTGTTCTTCTGGACCTCTTCACTTGAGGTGTTACTTCATGAGCCACTTGCAAAGTGTCCCATATTTCCTTAGTAGTGGTAAAGCTTTGGATCTTGTTGTACTTATCTGGACCTAGTCCACACACAAGCCATTATCTTGGCCTTAGCATTTTTCTCCCACTTCTTCAGGTCTTCAGCAGTGCAGTCAGCCCTTGTCTTTGGCACATCCACTCCTTCATCATTCTTCTTTGTAGTTGCTAGAGGACCATCAATGACTATGTCCCAGAATTCATAATCTTCTCCTATGATGTAATCCCTCATCTTGTTCTTCCACCAAGAATAGTACTGTGCATTGAAGAGTGGAGGCCTAGCAGTGGATTGCCCTTCCCAGTTCCTAAGTGGTGCACTCATGTTGATCTTTTCCTAAGGTGTTAGCCTCTTCAAGGATAAACCGCTATAATACCAATTGATGTTTTATGCATCAATACCACACAAGAGGGGGTGATTTGTGTGGTACCCAATTTTTCGCTCTAGATGAACCTGGTTCTTCTAGGTGTAATAACTCTACTGTTTGCGGAATAATAAGTACATAAAGTAATAAACACAGAGATTTTTTATGTGGAAAACACCTGGCTCAAAAGGTGAAAAAATCACGACCTACTAGTCAGTAGGATTTTCCCAAACTTCCACTAAAATCACTAAGCAAAAATAGCATTTACAAAACTCTTGTAAACCTAAGGATTAAACTCTAATCTCATTGTGGCACACAGTCTCTACTGTTGCGACAACTTCAAGTTAACTCTAACTTGAATACTCAAAGTCCTAATACAATTGCTTCTATGAAAGCTAAAAGGTACAAGTTTAAATCACCTACTACAATTGAACTAGAATAAAAAAAGACACGATGGAATTGGTTCTTCTATCTTGTCCAAGTAGCTTCAGGAATGCACACTTAAATCTCACATAAATTGCTTGCAAAGTTGCCTCGCTCTTTTGCTCTCAATTTAGTTTAACTTCTGCGTTTGTGCAATACCTGTAAAAGAGAACAATCACTGTTATTTAATGAGTTAGTAATTAGAGTTTGTTTGAGACTCAATTGTTGATCTTCCATCGAAGTTGAGTCCTTGAATAACACAAACTCCAACCCTATCTTTTATCTGGATTGTGTTCTCTTCTCACAAGGAGACTTTCTCTCCTTATTCCATATGCAACCTTTTCGATCAGTTCAGGAGATATTGCTGCTTGATCAATGGGACTTATCTCCTTCACGTGCATCTCACATGTATAGGTTGTCAAACACTGTGCTTTACATGATGGACCTAGTCCATGACTGAGTTCATTTGTCATTCTTCAAAACTTCACATGTTCTTGGGCCAACATTTCCCTTATGTATGAATCATATCAATCACTTATGAATCCCAAACCCCACATCCCCTATATGTTTGGTATCTTTGGTTGGTTTAGGGTATGACAGCATTGGATTTTGCTGTGCATGACCCAAACCTGATTCCCTGGAATCATAACCTCTATATGATGTGTGTTTTGGCTGGTTTATGGGTATGCCAGCTTCACTTATTGCTGTGCAAGTCCAGTCTTGATCCTTCTCAAGGTCATATGCCATCTGCAATGTATTCCCACACCCCTTCCCTTTTGTGTACTTGTTGATACTGCATAATTTTAGCTACTATTTCTTTTTATCAAACCACCCTTATCCCCCACTACTCTTAATCCAGTTTTCAAACAACTTAATGCTCATGCACTTCCACTCTACTCTTAGACTTAGGATGTGCCCCTTTTGTGTGAGCCCTGCTTTGGGACCTATGAGTTCCCTCTGAACTTGGACACATAAGGGCTGGCCTTTTCCACACTGCACTCATCTCTATCTGATTAAAGCAACTTGGGTGTGAGCACTGCCCAGGGTCCTTTTGAGACTCTTAGGGAACCTTGACACACTCAAGTCTTAGAAAGGCTTTGAAACATTGGTATCTTAAGGAAGTTTATTCCATAGCTGAGGGAGGAACCAAGAATCAGGCTTCCTCTGATTGTATTTTTATGTATTTTATGATGTAACTCAGTATTTCTTGTTTATAATAATTTGTAATAAACAGTGGGGATGGCTAGTGAAAAAGGGATGGGTAATTATGCATGTTCAAGGGTAGAAAACATGCCTATAGGACTACTTTTAATTGTGCATGTTCAAATTGCATTTAGAAACCATGTCTATAGGACTTGCTTTAAATCCTACGTGTTTAACTTCACCTCTAGATAACCTGCCTATAGGGATTATCTAAATTTCGGCATGCTAGTCATTCATTTAGATATCATGTATTTTAGGACCCAACTGGTTATAATCTGGCATCATGTTTATAATGTTAAAATCTCTATGATGTAGAAATCATGCCTATAGGAATTCTCAAGTAAAAACCCTGCCTGTTTCCATTGTCTACTAGATATTATACCTATAGGGTTTAACATCATTCATTTAGATATCATGCCTATAGGGTCAAAATTATTCATTTAGACATCATGTCTATAATAGTTTAAAATAATTAATTTTAGATATCATGTTCATAGGAATAAAATCAGCAATAATGGATACTCTCTTCTGCAGGATCTAAAACTAGTCCAATTTTAAATTCGTCTACTCTGAACCAGTTTTTAAGTAGCTTAATCGCTTCTGGTTGACACGATTTAGCAAGCATGCCTATAGGATTTCAAACCATTCGTTTTAAGTTGTTACTACTTTGCCACACTCATAATCAGTAATAGATGACATGTTCCTAAGAGCTCCCCTAAACACTTAGGCAATCCTAAGGCAACAATAATAATAATAATAATAATAATAATAATAATAATAATAACAGAACTCGCCTCTGATAATTGTTAATTGCTACAACCAGCAGGCAGGCCTGATTCGAGTTTCCTAACTGAGTCATGTTATAGACCAGGCCTGCTGCAGCAACAATAATCTCCTCTCCTTAAGTATTAGTTTTGAATCAGACTTTGCTTGTTGTTTGAGTCATGCTATTTTATTGCCTTGTTTGAGGAGGTATATTTGAGCCTTCAGTGTTTATGTGTTTTCCCCTCTAATGTGCAGTTTTTTTATATGTTTTGAATATCGCCTTAGATTTTTTCACCTTTGAAACTCCAAGTCAGCCAACATCCCTCCCTTTAAGAATAGTAGTCCTAATTGCCTACGGGGCTGATAGGAATGGGGAGGGTAATAGCATGTAATAGTGATCGAGACCAATCTGCGCTTTAGTGCCTTAAACGGGGTGGGAAAGGGTAGATATGAATATGATGACCGGTGCAGTAATACCACGTGTAGCCCTTATTTTGAGGAGTGATTACCGGGTATTGCATTGATGTGGTCCATATTTTAAATTAACCTAGGACCCCCTTCCTTTATTTTCCTTTTCTTAAAAATCATTGTAATTCCTTATTTAAAAATTAGCCTTTTAATGATCTTCCAAACTTTGTTTACTTTCAAACCATTGTGTATTAAAATCCCCTCTTATTTGAGCTTTATCTGTTTATATGAACCAAATTCACAAAGAACTATTTGGCCGGGAACCACACTAGTGGATCTTGAAGAGTGCCTAACACCTTCCCCTTAAGATAATTTCAAGCCCTTACCTTATCTCTGGTTATCAAGCGAACTTAGAAATAAACCTTGAAGGTGTTCTAATGCACCATAAATCATTAGGTTGCGACTCTTCAAAAATGCAAAACCCAATTCCTAAAAGGAATGAGTTGTCTTATACCCAAAATGTCATTAACCCGATTCTCCCGACGCGAGGAGGGAAAAAAGGGGGCGCGACAGCATGGCGACTCTGCTGGGGAAAATTAGGCTTTTACCATTTTGAGATTGTAAGCATTTAATTTCTTTTACAAAGCAAAACTGACTCATCTTCTTCTTTTATTTCCTTTATTGCTACTTTACTGCTATAAACTACTGTATTTACTGCTTTCTTAAACATGCAAATACGTGACAACATGCTTTTTAATTATTGCATAATCATGCTCAACATCATATTCCACTCGTGCCAAACAAATACCATAGCAATGCTTATAATGAGTGGATGCGCTCTTCCTATATTATTACCCCCTTAAATTTAGAAAGGCATATTTGCGGTAAAACCAGTCGATCAACGGTGTAGTCAACGGTTCCGTGCCTTTCCCCTTGAGTTGTCCGCTCAAGGGTACCAGTATAAAACCTCATAGAAACCTTATTCTATTTAAACTGTGCATGCATCATGGTCAAACCTAGTTGGGTCAGTTATGTTATCCACATAATGATCCTTTAAGATAGCCTTGTCCAAAGTCCACTGGGTTTCCCTAAACCCAAACGGACATCACCACGTTCTGTGCATTTATTTGGAGAACTAAAATGTATCATGCTAATTGTTGGTATTAACTAGTCGAGTCTGATAGGGGTAAGGGCCTAACCTTATTTTCCTTGCAAAAATATGAGGCACGAAGTCCCTAGATTCGGCATGGTCACCAAAATCCATCCAAGGTTGCTAAGCTGGTGGAGGGATCTTCACTCTAGTGATCAAACTATCGTCCGAAAATATCTAGGGAACCTACCATCCCTTTTGGAAATCCAACCCAACAATAAGATCATAGAGGCTGCTACACTGTTCTGGGATTTTGAAAGAGCTGTTTTCCATTTTGGGGACATTGAAATGACACCCCTATTAGAAGAGATAGGAGGGTTAGCCGGTCTAGTCTGGGAAACTCCGGGTCTATTGATGCTTGAGAACCGTAAGGGCAGGGGTTTCCTCAAAATGATGGGTCTAAAGAAGAATCCATAGTTGACATGTCTGAAGGAATCCTACATCCCCTTTGACTATTTATATGAGAGGTACGGTCATAACAAATCCTACTGCACCTACCCGGATAAGTTTTCCATTACATCTTTGGGACACATTCATCGAAGGGTCTTCGAATTTATGTTTTATTTCTTGGGGCGGATCGTGCTTCCAACAAAGAAAGCAAGGATCCACACAAGGCTAGCCATGGTAACTAAAACCCTTATGGAAGGGATTGGCAGGCAAACATTCAGCATTGTGCCCATGATAATTGCGGACATATACCGAGCCTTGGAGAAGTGTCAACGGGGTGCAAAACACTTTGACGGTTGAAATTTGCTACTTCAACTCTGGCTTATGGAGCACCTCCAAAGGGGTAAATACCGACAAGAGATCCAGCGAAGAGACTGGGATGATCATATCGCTTTCCATCATCCAAAGCGAATGAACTACATGCCCAATATGTTCGCTCAGCCAGAAGATGCCAATGGATGGGTAGAGCTATTTGATAATCTAACCGAAGAAAAGGTCAAGTGGATATTTGAGTGGTTTTCGACCAAGGAATTCATTACCCGATCTAGAAATGCACCTGTTCTAATACTGATTGGTCTGAGGGGAACATATCCTTACGTCCTTCTCCGAGTCATGAGACAAGCCAGTAGAAAAAAATTTATACCTAGGGTCAACAAGATGATTCATTTCCGAGCTGACTTCCAAGATTATGATAGCCCTTACAAATGCCAAGCTCAACATATGTGGCATTGCAAGATCATAATGGGGAGAAACACCATCGAGCCAAATAGGTATCATGCTGGTTGTGCTCCTTTCTACTCAGGGTGGTTGGAAGATAATCATGACGGTCTGGGTCAGCCAGGGTTTGCGCGGGGTCGTAGAATCATAGATGAAAGAGTCGAGACACAGGTCAAATACAATCAACTGCGCAAGAGGATCCGGGAGTACAAAAGCAAGCACCGTAAAATACAAGAGCCCAACCAGAAGCTAATAGAGGAATGGAAGGACTTGGCTGTCAGTGCCAACAGATGACTGGGATATTTGGAGCGAGGCATAGTGGAGTTGAAGAAAAAGTTTCTCAAGAGGGTCAAAGATTGCAAAAATGCTGAAGGAACCAAAGGCGGACACCTAGCCAGGGCCTACCTATTGCTGGGACTTCGCGAGTTGGGAAAGCTGTTTGATTAAGCCAGGGATGCCGAATATGGGAAGGTCCTTCTAGGACCAAGTATATAGGAAATTTTCTTTTCGCTTTATAAAGTGTAATAAGGCCAATGGCCACTAGTAATTTTCATTTCCTATTTATTTTGTATCAATTTGGGATTCATCTATTTTTTATCAATGAAATGAGGCATTTATCATCCTAAGTTCTCCAAATCAACTTGTCGCTAGGCCTACCTCGGGCACTACGTGTTTAAATATTGTGACATTTTTTACGATCCCAACTAACTTGGTTACCTTTTTTATTTTTTATTTTGTTATTCCCCTCCCCAAAGGTTAGTTCGAGCACTCTGGCAACATTATCCTATTCCACAAGATCTAAGGGCCCTCCACTCACTCCTCCTCTAAGTCCTGTTAAGAGCAAAAACAAGGACAAAATGGAAGATTTGAACATCAAAAAAGAGATCACAACAGCAGAGGCCATTGATGGCCATGGTATTCGGATTCCTAATGAAAATGTGTCACAACTCGAGCAAAAATTGCTGAAGTTTCAAGAAGAGCTTGATCAGGTTCGGAACTTGGCCAACCTATCCTTCTCCCTCAGCACCCTAGACACCACCTTCCCCAACGGCCAAAATCCTACACCTCCATAAAAACAACCAAATCATCCCACTATTCTAATAAAGAACCAATGCAACACTTGCCACACTCCAAAAAACAATTCATTACTCATCCCCGAACCATAAAACTCTGCAAATGACCACTTCCACACCCACAATAACCCCATTTACGTGGAGACCATGCCACTCTCCACCCAACCTATATCTTGCACCCCTGAGTCCGAGGAAAAGGATTTACTCATCAAGAACTTGGCTGAAGAGCTTAAGAAATCGACTAGCTGAATCCAAGGCGTCCAGGGAAGTAAAGTTATTGAAGGGTTGAACTATGAAGATCTCTGCATACAACCAGCTGTTGAACTGCTAGAGGGGTACAAACCTCCCAAGTTTGAGATGTTTGATGGTACAGGTGATCCGAGGGTCCATCTAAGAACATACTGCAACAAGCTGGTCGGAGTAGGAAAGGACGAAAGGATCCGCATGAAACTATTCATGAGGAGTCTGAAGGGAGATGCCTTGTCCTGGTACATCAGCCAGGATCCTAAGAAGTGGTCAAATTGGGTAGGTATGGCCTATGATTTCATGGACAGGTTTAGATTCAACACAGAAAATGTACCAGATGTATTCTACATTCAGAATCTGAAGAAAAAGCCTACAAAAACATTTCGCGAGTATGCTACTCACTGGAGGTCGGAAGCTGCTAAGGTCAGACTGCCATAGAGGAGGAACAAATGAACAAATTCTTTGTCCGAGCCCAGGACCCGCAGTATTCTGAACGGCTAATACTGATTGAAAAACATAAGTTTTCTGACATCATCAAGCTGGGAGAGCGAATCGAAGAAGGTTTCAAAAGCGGCATGGTTACTAACTTTGAGGCCTTGCAAGCCACAAATAAGGCCCTGCAGTCTGGTGGTGTGTCTAAGAAGAGAGATGTGGGGCCGTAATGGTTGCACAAAGGACCAAGTCTCCCCTCAAATACCAAACCTACCCTATACCTCCACTCACATATCAGTCAGCTCCAAAATACCAAGCACCTTCCTACCAAGCCCCAGCGCCAACTTATCAGTCACCTCCACCTCCTACATATCAGCCTACCTCGCCCAGATATTCCCAACCCACACATGTATACCAAGCTTACAATGCCCAACTGTCTCATTACCAATCACCTCCCAGACCCAAAACTTTCCTAGGCCCCAAACTAACTTTGATCAGAAGCCCCTAAAACAATACACAACCATTGCCAAACTCATTGATCAGTTATATGAGAGACTCAAAACCACCAGTTACGTCACCCCCATCCCTACATCAACCCTGAGAACCCTTCTCAGTAGGTTAACCCAAACAAATCTTGTGCATACAATTCTGGAATGAAGGGACACACCATCAATGAATGCCGCTCTCTAAAGGACAAGATACAGTCCTTAATTGATAACAAGGTCATTGTAGCGAAGGAAGCCGTTCCAAATGTTTGCAATAACCCCTTACCATATCACAAGGGCGAGGGCGTTCACATGATTGAAATAGAGGATGATTGGGATCCCAAGGGATCCATCGGGTTGATCGCAGAAGGCGATGATCCAAAGAAGCCAGCAGTTACTCTTAACCCTATCATGGTCCAGATTCAACCATCTATCCCGCTTGAGTTTGAGGCAGCACCATCAGCCAAAGCACCGGCACCGTTCGAGGTTATAATTTTATCACCCAAGAAACGTGTCCCATTTGAAGTAAAGGTGGACGTACCAATTACAGTGGCGATGACCACCATGCCATTATTCCATACAAAACCTATTCCTTGGGATTATACGGTCGAGGCTAGGAGGAAAGGCAAAGTTAGGTTCAAAGAGACTATCACAGCATAGGGTATGCCGAGGACTGGAAGAGTCTATACCCTAGAGCACTTAGTTGAGTCAAGTAAGCAAGCTTCCAACCGGTCACTCATCATTGAAACTGGTCCAGATGACCTTTGGAGGAAGATACAGGCCAAGGAGTATTCAGTCATTGACCACCTAAACAAAACACCAGCACAGATATCTATCCTCTCCTTGTTCCAGAACTCCAAAACACACAAAAATGCTCTGTTGAAGGTGCTGAGTGAGGCATACATGCCGAGTAACATCACTTGTTGAGAAATGGCCAATATGATGGGACAAGTGTTAGAAAGCCATAAAATCACTTTCTATGAGGATGAGCTGCCGCCTGAAGGGTTGGGTCACAACAAATCATTGTATATCACCATGCAATGTGAAGATTACTTCATCACTAGGATCTTGATTGATGGGGGATCCAGCCTTAACATATGTCCATTGATAACACTCAAGAAGCTGGGTAAAGGACTGCACGAGATAAAAGAAGGAGAAATCAATGTGAAAGCTTTTGATGGGTCCTAGAGGTCCACCATCGATGAAATTAGCATGTGTCTGCAAATGGGACCAACTTGGTTCGAGGTTGACTTTCAAGTAATAGATGTGCCAGCATACTACAACCTGCTGTTAGGATGCCCTTGGATTCATTCTGCAGGGGTTGTGGCTTCGACACTGCATTAGGCCGTGAAATTTGAATAGAATCACCAGGAAGTGATCATTTATGGTGATGACAGCAATCCTATATACAGTCGTCAGACCATTCCGGCAATAGGGGGAAGAAGAAAGTTAGGCGGAGAGACCTACCACCACATCGAGCGAGTCAATGTTGTTGACAAAGATAAATAGCGGGACAACAAGATCAAGAGTATATTTAATTGGAGTGGGTACGAGCCTGGCAAGGTGCTTGGCAAGAACCTCCAGGGGATTGCTAAACCCATAAAGCTCAAGAAGCACGGCACTACTTTCGGTCTGGGATACGATTACACTTAGGAAGACTTTAACAACTGGTCGCCACCATTGCGTGGTCCTTACTATCCGCTGGAACAACCAATACCACCTTTGGAGCAGATCTTCCAACAGGCTGACATTATTTATGGGACAGACGAAGAGGAAGCATTTGTTGTGGTGAAAAACTTGTTCCTAGAAGACAATAACATGGACTGCTGTGTTGTTCTCGAGGAGGAGGGGAGGAAGGTACTTCCATACAAGTTGTGAGTAAAGGAGAATACCTCAACAATTGGACCATCAGGACCACCAGAGCCTGGCGAGCCTCAGCGTAGCAAGGCTAAACAAGCATCATGCACTGTTTTATTTTTTACTAGATAATCTTTTCTTTTCGCATTTTTGATTTCTGGAATAAGATCTTCAATGTTTGAAACAATTATGAAATTTATCAAAGCATTTTGGTTTTTCTTATGAATCGACACTCATTTTTTTTCTCATTACTTTACTTATACAACATTACTATTACTTATCTTGATGAACCAATGACTATGACATGCAATGAGACAATGCAACAAACAGACATTGACTCAAGAGAAGATGACATACCAGAGGAGATCGTCAAAGAAGTTGAGAACTTTGAAAATCGACCTACGTCCAACCTACACGAGATAGAAATTGTTAACCTGGAAGATGTAGAGAATGTCAAGGAAACACGAATCAGCGTTCATTTGTAGCCATCAGAAAAGAAGGAATACACCGAATTTCTAAAAGAATATGAGGACATATTTGCCCGGTCATATGATGACATGAATGGTCTAAGTACATCTATTGTGGCCCATAAATTGCCAACCGATCTGACATGTCCGCTGGTAAAGCATAAGCTTAGGAAGTTCAAGCCTGACATGAGTTTGAAAATTAAGGAAGAAATCACTAAGCAAGTCAAAGATAAAGTTCTCAGGGTAGTGGAGTATCCGACATGGTTGGCCAACATTATAATAGTACCAAAGAAGGATGGGAAGGTAATAGTCTATGTCGACTACCGGTATCTCAACCGGGCAAGTCCGAAAGACGACTTCCCCTTGCCAAATATACATATCTTGATCGACAATTACGCCAAGCACGAGTTACAGTCATTCATTAATTGCTTTGCCGGTTATCATCAGAGCTGGATAGATGAGGAAGATGCTTAGAAAACGGCTTTCATTATGCCGTGGAGAATGTATTGCAACAAAATGATGTCGTTCGGCCTAAAGAATGCAAGGGCCACCTACATGAAAGCCATGACTACTATTTTCATGATATGATACACAAAGAAATGGAGGTATATATGGATGATGTCATTATCAAGTCCAAGAAGTCCATTGATCATATGGAAGATCTGAGGAATTTCTTGAACAGATTGCGAAAGTACAACTTGAAACTAAATCTCGCAAAGTATGCATTTGGGGTTCCTGCCAGAAAGTTGCTTGGGTTTATTGTGAGCTGCCGAGGAATAGAATTGGATCCATAAAAGGTTAAGGCCATTCAGGAACTTCCACCACCAAAAAACAAGAAGGAAGTGATGAGTTTCCTGGGAAGACTTAACTATATCAGTCGGTTCATTGCACAGTCTATAGTTATCTGTGAGTCAATCTTTAAGATGTTGAAGAAGGACGTTGCTACCAAATGGACTGATGATTGCCAGAAGGCCTTCGATAGAATCAAGGAATACCTGTCAACACCACCATTCTTGGTCCTGCCAGAGCAAGGTAGACCCCTATTACTCTACATTGCATTACTAGATGGAGCCTTCGGTTGCATTTTGGGGAAGCATGATGAAACAAGGAGAAAGGAATAGGCCATTTACTATCTCAGCAAGAAGTTCACTCCCTATGGGACCCGGTATTCTCTTTTGGAACGCACCTGCTGTGCTTTGACTTGGGTAGCTCAGAAACTGAGGCACTATTTCTATACCTATACCACATATCTCAAGGATGGATCCTCTAAATTACATCTTTCAAAAGCCCATTCCCACTGTAAATCTAGCCAAGTGGAAAATCCTGTTGAGTGAATTTGACATTGTGTATGTAACTTAAAAGGCAGTCAAAGGGCAAGCACTGGCAGACCACCTTGCTGAAAACCCCGTGGATGGAGAATATGAACCTTTGAAAACATATTTTCCCGATGAAGAGGTATCATTCATAGGAGAAGACATTGCAGAATCCTATGACGGTTGGAGAATGTTCTTCGATGGAGCAACAAACTCCAAAGGGGTTGGAATAGGAGCAGTCTTGATATCTGAAACCGGTCAGCATTATCCAGAGTCTGCCAAACTCAGGTTCCCCTACACCAACAATATGGCCGAGTACGAAGCCTGCATCTTAGGACTCAAGATGGCCATTGACATGAACATTTAAGAGTTGCTAGTAATTGGAGATTCAGACTTTCTTATACATCATGTACGAGAAGAATAGGTAACCAAGAACTCCAAGATACTCCTGTATCTACATCATGTACAGGAATTAAGAAAGAGGTTCACGAGGACGGAGTTCCAACATTTCCCTAGAGTCCAGAATGAGTTCGCCGATGCATTGGCTACCCTATAATCTATGATACAACATCCGGATTCCAGTGAAAATTCATAAGTAGCCAGATTATTATGCCCATGTTGAAGAGGAAGCAGACGGAAAGCCTTGGTTTCATGATATCAAGGAATATTTGGCAAAAGGAGAGTGCCCAGAGCTTGCCAACCATACTCAGAAATGCACGCTTCGGAGATTGTCCAACAATTTCTTTCACAACGGAGGAATCTTGTATAGGAGGACTCCTAATCTGGAATTACTAAGGTGTGTCGACGAAAAGGAAACATCCAAGATGCTAGAGGAAATTCATGTTGGGACATGTGGTCCACATATGAACGGTTTTGTCTTAGCAAAGAAAATACTCCGGGATGATTACTTTTGGATGACCATGGAAACAGACTGCATCCAGTATGTTCGGAAATGCCAACACTGTCAAATACATGCAGACATAATAAAGGTGCCTCCAAATGAGCTTAATGCAACAAGTTCGCCGTGACCGTTCGTCGCCTAGGGAATGGATGTTATTGGACCAATCGACCATGCTGCTTCCAACGGACACAGGTTTATCCTAGTAGCGATCGACTATTTCACCAAGTGGGTCAAAGCAGCATCTTACAGGGCAGTGACTAAGAAAGTCATGGCAGACTTCATTCGCGACCGCATTGTTTTCCGATTCGGGATCCCAGAATCAATCATTACTGATAATGGCTCCAATCTCAGTAGTGACTTGATGAAAGCTATGTGTGAAACATTCAAGATCAAGCACAAGAATCCTACAGCCTACAGGTCTCAAATGAATGGAGTTGTAGAAGCCACCAATAAGAACATCAAGAAAATATTAAGGAAGATGATAGAGAAGCATAAGCAGTGGCACGAGAAGTTATCATTTGCTCTATTTGGGTATCGCACTGATCATTCCCAACTATGCCTTATAAAAGGACAATACGGTCGTTGCAAATATAATCCGGTTTACAAGTCCGGAGTCGAATCCCACAAAGAACTAAGGTTTACCTACAACTGTTCACTATCACCAAGAAGACAAGATTGAACAATTCCTAACTTATAGATATTTAGATTCTTGTTTTTAACTAATTAACTAACAAATTAAACTACTAAATTAACAACTAAATATACTAAGGGTTAGAGACAAGATCAAGGAGGTCTAGAGTTATGATTTTCCCAATTGTCGGAATCCTTCCCGCTATGTCTTCTATAATTTTTCCTAAGTATTCTCTACCAATCATAAGCACTCTTATTACCGTAAATCTCTCCCAAATAATTACGACAATTTACTAGATACACTCTCCCGAGCTACGCTAGCTGGCTTTTAATACAGCTCACTTCAGATCGCACCCAAGGCTTCGTTATCCTTAATCCCACCTTTAAACCCTCGGTTATTGATCCCTCATATACTCTGGGAGTGGTGTTATTCAACAATTACCTAAATATGCACTCTCTCCTGAGTTATGCATAATAAATAGGCACAGCTAATTGAGAGCTCTTCAATCAACCAGAATATAAACGTAGTTGAACAAATAGAGAAAAGCTATGGCTCAATTATATAAAAACATAACAAGAATTTATCCTACAAAAGGTTCTATCAAAACTCTAGATAACAAATTAGCTATTCATAATAGAATGTAAAACTACAATACTAAAAGTCATAACCAACAATGAAAAATAGGAAGAGGAAGGAAAAACTCGTAGAAGAATTCTCCGCCTTGCTCCTAATGTGTTCTTGCCTCCAAGGGTGTTGTCTAACCCTAAAGTAGTGTCTCTTGCCTCCTTAGGTCTAATTTTTGTCCAAAATAAGTCCCCTCTTTGTTCTTGGCCGGCCTTCTTTGTTTAATAAAGGGTTTAGGGCTTAAAATCCCATATTTTGAACTTAAGTCCCTGAACTTTTCCGCCTCTGCCGTGGTTATGGTAGAACCGCGGCCAAACATGCTCTCTAATTCTTCAATTGTCCGCGAGTACACTCTGCCGCGATTCTGCCGCAGTTACGGTGGAACTGCGACAGTCCTTCTTCAGGCCTGGCTTGAGCTGCTTCGCGTGGTTCACTTGGCGGAATTTTACGATTAGCCTCTTTTTCTCCATATTTGATCCCAAAAGTACTCCATAGCCTTCTCTTGTCATATATCACCTGTAAAGCATGAAAAGTGCTAATCAGAGCATTTTGTTATCAATTTTATCATCAAAACTATACGAGAAGGTGGTTCTTTAGGGCCTAATTATAGTTAAATTCACCTATTATCATGCACCACAGTCCGCATGTCAACTAGGGCAACCCCCTATATGCTGGTATATGGTACAGAAGTCGTCATTCCTGTCGAAGTAGAAATTCCTTCCTTAAGGATCATACAGGAAGTCGAACTCAGCGATGCAGAATGGGTGAAGAGTCGTTACGAGCAGCTAGCTCTCATAGATGGGAAAATAATGAACGCGGTTTGTCATCGTCAACTTTATCAGAACAGAATGTCCAGTGTCTTCAACAAGAGAATCAAGCCAAGGCAATTCACACAGGGGCAGTTGGTATTAAAGAAAAAAATTCTGCATCAGGATGAAGCCAAAAGTAAGTTCTCTCCCAACTAAAAAGGTCCGTACATGGTTCACCGGGTTTTGACAGGAGGAGCCCTCATACTTGCAGAAATGGACGAAGAGATCTGGCCAAAGCCAGATGCAGTCAAGCGCTACTATGTGTAGTCTTTATATCTTCCCTATATGATGTAAATTGAACTATGTCTGAACTGAGTCCCGTTTAAGAGGGGATACGTAGGCAGCCTTATGGGTTCAGTCACAATTAAATAAAATTTTCATTTCCCCCAAAATTGGAAACTGGGGCAGAATTTTGAGGAGGACCCTCAAAATTCCAAAGTAATTTCAGTCGATCACCGCACGAGCAGCAGTCAGAAAAGTCAATCCATCACATTGGGGCAAAATTTTGAGGAGGACGCTCAAAATTCCGTAGAAGGAGAAGTTGCAATGTCTCGAACCGCGTCACAGTCGTCGATTTATCTAAAAACTATTTTAATTATACGTTTATGTTATACTCTTACAAAATCATGCACGATTACTATCAAAACTGCTTTGTTTAGCAACGCTACCCGCAATGATACACACAGGTCAAAGACGAGCAAAGCCAGCAGGGATACGAACTAACCTTTTCCCCTTTACAGAACTCACGATTTTTTCTTTGGATGCAGGCACAAAGATTACAAAATCATTGAACACATTGTCCGCCCGTGCAACAAATGATGTTTGAGAATACGATTCTCCAAACCATCGCACATACCAACATTTGCTATCCACACACCAGTGATGTCCCGTATGTCACAATGCTCCCAGTAATCACCACGCCGCAATCTGCTATCAGCTAAGAAACTCTAGTGTCATTTGCTAATTTATTTCTTGCATAAGGCTACTATTCTGCCTTCCAACTTGTATAAGGCTACTATCCTGTCTTCCAAATTGCATAAGGATACCATTATGCCTTCCAACTTGCATAAGGCTACCATTATGCCTTCCAACTTGTATAAGGCTACCATTCTGCCTTCCAACTTGCATAAGGCTACTATTCTGCCTTCCGAGGTTAAGCTCTACCTCTATCCCTTTCAATCTTCTGCACATCATTATTTAAAGGAACCATGGTTTGGAGGCACCATTTTCATGGCCCGAGAGCATTATTTCATAGCTTGTGAATCCTTTATTATATGCTTCATAGCCCAGGACATCATGGTCCAAGGACGTCATCATAGCCGTCCAAAGACAGCATTCGTGGTCCAACGGGAATTTGCATCAGGTTTAAATTTGCGCATAATATGTGCTTATTTGCAGGTAAATCGAAAAGCAACAGCCGTCCCGGTAGGAGCGTTTCCGCTCCGGTACCCGCAGCCACATCAAACCTAACCACTCTCGTAATCCTTTCACTCACCCTGACCGAAACGTAGCGTCCGTTCTTGGAAAGTACCTATCGACATACTCCACCGACGGATCCTGAACGAAATATGGCTTGATTCCTGTAAAACCATGGATATGTAGGCAGCTCAGAAGCCCGGGTGTGGCCTATCTTCTTCAAACCGTTTCGTCCTATCAAAATTGGGCCATCATATCTTTACCCAACAACTCTTTCATCCTTCTCGGGTAAAGAGGGGCAGCTGTTAATACCCAATTTTTTTCCTATGTATATTTTAATATGCAAATTACCTTTAAATAGCATATGTATCATACATAGGCATATCCAAATATCTTATCATTTTTTCTTAATTTGTAAAGATTTTTGAACCAACTTATTTCCCTATTTTATTCATAAAAAATCAATAATAATTACCAAAATATTATTTTTGGTGATTTATTTATTGAATTCTCATATTTATACTAAAATATTGCTGAGATAATTTTTTGCATATTTTACAAATTCATTTGGTATTTTTTAAGCTAAATTGCATATAGTTACAATTTATTTGATGAATATATGTTATAAACCATTTTAGTACTCTTAATTTATTTGCAGAATTTAATTTGCTATTTTTATAAAATAAATGGGAAAAATTGGCTATTTAAAACCTAGCCCAATTACCTTTCAATTATAGCCCAATTGAACTCAATTGAACCCCGACCCAATTTCAATTCGAACCGACCCAAACCCTGTTCCATTAAACTACCCCACATATCCGTTTAATCTGGGTCGTTGATCATTCAGATCAACGGCTAATAATCACCCTTTCCTAATTAAACTCAAAGACCCCCCAAACCCTTTTTATTCCTCACAATACGCCGCCTCTAAAACCCCTTCTCTCCCAAATCCTCTCTACAACATCCTCAAGCCGTAGCCACCCTAATCCGCCCTAAACTATGGCCTTCTAAGGTCATCGGATACCAGTGCCAGCCTTCCATGGCGACTTTATGTTTGTCCTTATGATTTCAAGGCCAGACTACGAAGAACTCTAGTCCAGCCTTCGTTCGATTTTAGTTTATGGCCCTTCTCCGGTCATCTTTGGCTTTTTTCCGGCCAGCTATGGCCATTCGAGTCAGATCTTTGACTCTCCTGGTTAGATCGATAGACTTCAAGGCTTTTCTCATTGCTTTTGGGTTCTTCTGAAACCCTAATCTCTAAGGTTCTTTCAATTTCTTTCAGACTTATGCTTGCTTTGAACTTCTAAGCATTTTCTCTAAGTTTCTTTAAAACTTTGCTTTCAAAACTCTTTATCTTTTCCAATTAGGGTTTTCTTGTTAAATTATTTCAAATCGTTTCTCCGATTTTTGACATGCTTTGCTATGTTTGCTCGTATTGTTCTTCTATCTAAGTTTGCATAATAAAAGCCTTAATTTCTTTTGGCTGTTTGATTAGACGAATGCTTGAGTTGTTTGATTTGTTTGTCGATCCTCTTTTAAACACTTCTATTGTTGAAAAACCATATGTCCTTGGGTCTGAAATTGTTTATTTAAGTACTTGACTCGATTTGAAGGTCTTTGTTTCAGAATTTCCTTTTCCTTTATGTGATTCCTTTGATTCTGGGTTTCTATCATCTTTAAAACTTGGCTATGCTTGAAACCCTAATTTTTCAAAGGGTTTTCCTTACTTGCTGCTGTGAGGCCTTTACATGCATTTCATATTCTATGCTTTCTTCACTACTGATTCAATGTGACTTGACCCATTTGGCTACTATGTCTCGAATGTTTGCTATCTATTGAATTTCGTGCTACTATTGCATGTTAGTTCTTTTTGCCAATAGGTTTGGCCTCGTATGTCTAGTATTTGTGCATTCTATTTATATGTCGAGGTTCTCTATTTGATTGATCTTCAATCTTGTGACTGATTTCAAACCCTTCTTTTGTGAAATTCTGATTTTCACTCGCCTGCTAAGGTTAATTGATTCCGTTCATTATTTTGCCTCACCGAATCCTTTCCTAAAATAAATATATTACTGTACTTAGACTTGATTACTTTCAATTGTTTTACTGCTTCTTTTATGGAAACTTTTAGTATGCTTACAAATTAATTTCTTTCCTTATTATGAACCTGCCATTACCCGTTAAGCAAGTGATCCTTTAATTAAAGGCAACCACTTGTATAATTGATTATGAATTGTGATTGTTTCCATGTTTGTATCTTATTACTTCTCTTTTACTCGTTTTCAAAAAGCTATAAGTACCACGTACTTCTCCTCTTTCAAAGACACGAAAAATTGAAGTCAGAACACACACTTCACTCTAAAACTCTCTTTCTCTCTTGGCTTTGTTATTGCTTGTGTTGTTGCCTTACCTAGCCGGCTGAAAGCTAAGGCTAGACTGTGGGAAATTTGCTTACTTTCTTTCTACATTTGCTTCTTTACTGGTATGTTCTGATTAATCTTCAGCATTAACAAAAACATGTTTCTGCATTCTTTCCCATTCCATGTTTGTGTTTAATCGAGTTTCATTCCTAAGCATGTTATAATCTGCCCCCTTTTCTTTATTTTTCTGAATTTATGTTTCCCTTATGCATGAATCCTATCAGTAACTTATGAATCCTAGACCCCACATCCCCTATGTGTTTGGTATCTTTGGTTGGTTTGGGGCATGACAGCATTGGATATTACGGTCCATGACCCAAACCTGATTCCCTGGAATCATAACCTCTATATGTTGTGTGTTTTGGTTGGTTTATGGGCAAGCCAGCTACACCTATTGTTGTGCAGGTCCAGACTTGATCTTTCTCAGGGTCACATACCATCTGCAATGTATTCCGACACCCCCGCCCCTTTGTGCACTTGCTGATACTGCATAATTTTAGCTATTGTTTCTTTTTTTCCAAACCACCCTTATACCCTACTGCTCTTAATCTAGTTTTCAAACAACTTTCTGCTCCTGCACTTCCACTCTACTCTTAGACTTAGGTTCTGCCCCTCTTTTGTGAGCCCTGCTTTAGGACCCCATGAGTTTCCTCTGATCTTGGACACATAAGGGCTAGCCATTTCCACACTGCACTCATCTCTATCTGATTAATGCAACTTGGGTACGAGCACTACCTGGGGTCCTTTTGAGACTCTTAGGGAACTTTGACACACTCAAGTTTGAGAAAGGCTTTGAAACATTGGTATCTTAAGGCAGTTTATTCCATAGCTCAGGGAGGAACCAAGAATCAGGCTTCCTCTGGTTGTATTTTTATGTATTTTCTAATGTAACTCAGTATTTTTGGTTTGTAATAATATGTAATAAACAATGGGGATGGCTAGTGAAAAGGGGATGGGTAATTATGCATGTTCAAGGGTAGAAAACATGCCTATAGGACTACTTTTAATTTTGTATGTTCAAATTGCATTTAGAAACCATATCTATAGGACTTGCTTTAAATCCTGCATGTTCAACTTCACCACTAGATAACCTACCTATAGGGATTATCTAAAATTCGGTATGTTAGTCATTCATTTAGATATCATTTATTTTAGGACCCAACTGGTTATAATCTGGCATCATATTTATAATGTTAAAATCTGTATAATTTAGAAATCATGCCTATAGGAATTCTCAAGTAAAATCCCCGCCTATTTCCATTGTCTTCTAGATACTATGCCTATAGGTTTTAACATCATTCATTTATATATCATGCCTATAGGGTCAAAATTATTCATTTAGACATCATGCCTATAAAAGTTTAAAATCAGTAATTTTAGATATCATGTTCATAAGAATAAAATCAGCAATAATGGATACTCTCGTCTACAGGATCTAAAACTAGTCTAATTTTAAATTCGTCTACTCTGAACCAGTTTTTAAGTAGCTTAATCTATTCTGGTTGACACGATTTAGTAAGCATGCCTATAGGATTTCAAACCATTCGTTTTAAGATGTTACTACTTTGCCACACTCAGAATCAGTAATAAATGCCATGCTCCTAATAGCTCCCCTAAACACTTAGGCAAGCCTTAGGCAATAATAATAATAAAAACTGAACTCGCCTCTGATAATTGTTAATTGCTACAACTAGCAGGCAGGCCTGATTCGTGTTTCCTAACAGAGTCATGTTATAGAACAAGCCTGCTGCAGCAACAATAATCTCCTCTCCTTAAGTATTAGTTTAGAATTATACCTTGCTTGTTGTTTGAGTCATGCTATTTGATTTCCTTGTTTGAGGAGGTATATTTAAGCCTTTAGTGTTTATGTGCTTTCCCCTCTAATGTGCAGTTTTTTTATATGTTTTGAATGTCGCCTTAGATCTTTTCACCTTTGAAACACCAAGTCAGCCAACATCCCTCCCTTTAAGAATAGTAGTCCTAAGTGCCTCCGAGACTGATAGGAATTGGGCGGTTAATAGCATGCAACAGTGGTCGAGACCAATCCGCACTTTAGTACCAGGTATTACATTGATGTGATCCATATTTTAAATAAACCTAGGACCCCCTTCCTTTATTTTCCTTTTCTTTAAAGCATTGTAATTCCTTGTTTAAAAATCAGCCTTTTAATTGCTCTTCCAAACTTTGTTCACTTTCAAAC
Organism: Nicotiana glauca; assembly: GCA_026770625.1. NCBI lineage: Eukaryota > Viridiplantae > Streptophyta > Magnoliopsida > Solanales > Solanaceae > Nicotiana > Nicotiana glauca. Next base: position 47,160 of record MU782075.1, read on the forward strand.
CATTGTGTATTAAAATCCCCTCTTATTTGAGCCTTATCTGTTTATATGAACCAAATTCACAAAGAACTATTTGCCGGGAACCACACTAGTGAATCTTGAGAAGTGCCTAATACCTTCCCCTTAGGATAATTTCAATCCCTTACCCTATCTCTGGTTATCAAGCGAACTTAGAAATAAACCTTGAAGGTGTCCTAATGCACCATAAATCATTAGGTGGCGACTCTTCAAAAATGCAAAACCCAATTCCCAAAAGTAATGAGTTGTCTTATACCCAAAATGTCATTAACCCGATTCTCCTGACGCGAGGAGGGAAAGAAGGGGGCGCGATAGGTGTCTCATACGGGCTAGATATTATTGGCCCACCATGAAGAAAGACGCCCTGGAATTCGTGAAGAAATACGAGCAGTGTCAAAAATACGCCCTAATAATCCACCGAGCAGGCGAATACTTCCACTATGTTACCTCTCCATGGCCATTCATTAAATGAGGAATGGAAATTGTGGGACCGCTTCCGCCAGGACAAGATAATGCTAAATTCCTTTTAGTTTCAACTAACTATTTCTCTAAATGGGTGGAAGCAGGCGCATTCGTCCAAGTTCGCGGGCAAGAGGTAATATCCCTCATAGGAATAAACATCATCTGCCGATACAGCCTACATAAAGAAATAAGTTGTGACAACGGGCCCCAGTTCACGGGAAGAAAAACCATATAGTTTCTTGAAAAATGGCACATCTAAAGGATACTTTCAACTCCTTATTACCCAGCCGACAACGAGCAGGCAAAGTCCTCCAGCAAATCTGTCTTAAATATCATAAAGAAGAAACTCGAGGAGGCCAAGGGACTATGGCCAGAAATACTCCAAGAAGTATTGTGGGCGCATAGAACAACCCCAAAAATGAGCACCAGAGAAACACCTTACTCCTTAATCTATGGAACGAAAGCGATCATACTTTTCAGAGTTAGAAAACCCAACCTAAGGTACTCTAATGAAAGCAGTATCAGCAACGACGAGAATAGGAAACAAGACCTCGATGAGGTCGAAGAGTGACGAGATATGCCATACATAAGAATAGTCGTATAGAAACGACAATTAGAACGCTACTAAAACAAAAAGGCCAAGGTACGATCACTCAAAATCTGGGACGACGTGCTCAAAGCCAAGAACCAAGCAGGAAGATATCCACGAGAAGGAAAATTAGGAGCCAATTGGGACTGACCGTACAAAATCGTAGGCAAGGCAGACAAGGTTTAATTCCAACTAGAAACTATGGAAGGGAATCTACTACCAAACAATTGGAACATCAGCCACCTCAAATACTTCAACTTCTAAAAATAAGAAATGCCTCGTAATTCGTACTCTTTTTTCCTCACTTGAGTTTTGTCCCATTAAGGTTTTCTCAAGAAAGTTTTTAACGAGGCAACGAACGGGAGACTTCGAGTTGGAGTACGCGAGAACAGAATGAAGGAACTAGATATACTGGGACCGGGACTAGGATTGGAACGCCAGCCAGCACTCACAACTTGTAATTTTCTCCAAAATTTTCCTCAAGGTGAAATGATGTAATCGAAGAAATGATATTGAAGTAAATAATATACACGTTCATTGAAATTGCTCTCCTGAAAAGGTGCGCTCGATCAGCTCGAACAACTATTATCGGCCCTCGGCCACAACTTAAATGAAAAGGTATGTTCGACCATCTCGAAAAACTCCTACCGGCCCTCGGCCATAACTTAAATGAAAAGGTACGTTCGAACAACTCCTACCGTCCCTCGGCCACAACTTAAACAAAAAGGTACATTCGACCAGCTCGAACAACTCCTATTGTCCCTCGGCCATAACTTAAACGAAAAGGGTATGTTCGACCACCTCGAACAACTCTTATCGGCCCTCGGCCACAACTTAAATGAAAAGGTACGTTCGACCAATTCGGATAACTCCTATCGGGCCTTGGCCTCAACCTAACTAAAAGGTGTGTTCGACCAGTTCGAAAAAATCCTATCAGCCCTTGACCTCAACCTAACTAAGAAGTGTGATTTGACAAGTTCGAACAACTCTTATCAGCCCTCGGCCTCAACCTAACTAAAAGGTGCGTTCGACCAGTTCGAACAACACCTATCGTCCCTCGTCCTCGATTTAACTCAAAGGTAAGTTTGACCAGCTCTAACAACACTTATCGGCTCTTAGCTACATCTCGACTAGAAAATAACAATGAAGAAAGTACATAAGCAAGATACAAGCACAAAAAACAAGAATGCACAAAGATAAAAAGTACATACGAAAACAAAAATCGACTTTTATATTCATGAAGCATTCTTTACAAAGGCAATGAAAATGCCGACATGATAATAAAAAAGTAAGCAAAACAAAAGCTAAATAATTAGTGGTCATCGCAATCCTCATCTTTGTCGTCCTCTCCTTCTTCGCCTAGACCATAAGCACAATCACACCAAGCATTATCCGCGAGCTGGTAAACACCTCCCTCATCGTCTTTCTCAGTACTGGGCTAAGGTGTGGAAAGGTCATAGCCATATGCCAACCGAGCTTCACGAGCTTTGACGCGGACCTCCTCAATGGTCGTCTCAAAGATAAAGCTTGTTCGATTCAACTCGCTAATCACGTCTATTCGAGCATCGGCGAGGATCTACTCCTCATACTTATCTCGGGGAACAGTAGGAAACTCAGAGGCATGGGACGTAGAGGGCCGTTCAAGTAATCAGGCATTGTCTCTCTCAACAGCAAAAATTTGCTCAAGAAAATCAGAGTTCTCTTTCTCCAATTCCCTGATCCTCTTATCGAGCCTAGCCTCCTTAGATTCAACCATCGACTGAACATTATTCCATTCAGAGCATAAGGTCCTGTTCGCCAACTCTAAAATGGCAGCCCTTCTTCGAGTCTCCATTCGGGAGGACTCCGACTCCATGAGCATTTGGTGCTTTTTAGTGACCTCCCCCCTGAGAGCGTCTATCTCAACCTGCCACCCATTCAACTAACTTTGCAGTTGGTCGACTTGGCTTTAAAGGTCGCTACACTAGGCCTCCTCTCCCTTGCTCATATCTAGCTCTTCTTCTTTTCTCCTTAAAGCATCCTCGAGAATGCTGCACCACTCCATCGATGTGAGCAATTCCTCATCCTTCTTCTTAAACTCCTCCCACAAAGCATACATGATGCCCTCCTCACGAGGCTGCCTCTAAGCCTCCCTGTACTTTCCGTGGAACTATGCATACTAGTCTACAATCTTTGGTAAATCTCCTTTTGTTTTTTCTCTCTGCACACTCTCGATCTCCAAGATGATGGTCTAAAAACCAAAGAAAAGTAAGAATAAGACTTAGAAGCAAACTAAAGCAAAGAAAAGAGAATGAAAAAAGAGGGAACTTACCCTTAGAGCGAGGTCAGAGATGCTCTTTAATAGGGTGTTGACTCTCAGCCCTTAGAAAGTCTCGTAATCGTCTTTAGAATAGAGGTGATTGAGGGCATTAACCACGTCCTTAGTATCCTTCAACAAATCAGGATTCACGTGAATTGTAATGGTCCTCGGCCTCCCTTCTACCCTAACATCGACCTGAGTAGTCCCGCTATCAATCAAGGTCAAGGTCAGAGCCACAGTACGTCACCATCATGTTTAACCCGTTCATCTTCATGTTCGGTGGGCATTAGATTTTTCCCTTTGTCAACGTGGGAATCTTCTAGAACTGGCCCAGAAGATGAGGCCTCTCTGCACCTGGGACGAGAAGGAGCATCCTTAGCTGTATTCTCAACCGCCTAATTCGAGGGGAAGTAGCAAAGTAAAGTTCCACCAAGTCAGGCACCTATGATGCTACCTATATATCCCCCTCGGCCGACGTTTACGGGGTCGTGATCCATGCCTCAGAGAGGTTCCCTGCATATTGATTGTCATCGTGTATGTTATCTCCCACATCTATGACCTTCCACTTCCTAGGCCTCATATTTGCGTAATGTGGAGAAACCTCTTCATCTTCGATACGGGGAGGAGCCAAGGGAATAGAGGGCATGGAAGTTGAACTAGAGGCATAAATGGAGGGAGCGGCACCACTCCTCCTCCTAAAAGAAGGCGTTGAAGCCACGTTCTTTCTTGAAGCCCCCCTGACAGAACCTAGAATAATTATAAAAAAGTAAGCACGATAAAGTAGGCTAGTACAAATTTAGCATTGATTAAAAGAAGAAATTACCTGTCGAGGGGAGGACCGTCTTGAACTTCTGCCAGAAGCTCGACCAATCATGAATCCCTGCAGTGTAGGGGAGGACTTGTCTGGCCCAGTCAGCAAGATGCACAACCAATTGAAGAGGTCGATCAACAGCTGCAAAACGAGAAAGATTAAATCCGCAAACTCGGAGTACACAACTGTTTAAAAAGGTAAAAGCAAAATATAAATACTTATGAGTGCGGTTCCAGGATTCAGGGAAACCTATGACATCGGCCAAGATGGCCTCAGTTTTCATAAAGAAGAAGTCGATCCAAAATTGGCGACTACTTTTTTCATCCATTCTAACTACTAGGGACTTTCCCTCGCGATATCGAAGGTTCAACATCTTCCCCAAGTAAAAGCAGGCGCAAATAGATGCAATAAATGCCGCATGGTGACCTCGACACCAGCCATCTCGGGAAAGTTCAACATCATTTTGATCACTTTATAGACGAAGGGGCGAGCTGAGGGGGGCAAACCTGATAAAAGCGGCAAAACTCTGCCACTAGCGGAGGAAGAGGGAACGTATAGCCAATGGTGAATGGGTAGGCGTAGAGAATGCAGTACCCAGGACATTAAGCATGCACTTCATCATTATTGGCAGGAACAAGCTCCACTTGATTAGGGAGGCCATACTTTGCCTTGAACTCCGCCAGACGTTTGGCCTTCATGGAAGACCAAAAAACCTCAACCATCGCCTTCGGCATCCGGCGAAAATCATGTTTTACATCAGGATTGCAAGGGATAATCTCCTCTACTGGAGGGAGAACCTCATCTTCAGCGGCAGAGATGGTGTCTCCTCCCTGAATAGGGACCACAACAGCTAGCGGAGCAGGTTGAGTCTCCTCATTAACACTAAAAGTTAAGTTTGACATGACTGTGGAGCTTGAAGAAAGTTAGAAGGAAGAAGCTGAGAAGATGAGAAAAAAATTCGGGGATGATAAGCCAGAAAAGCAAAAGTGATTCTGAAGTAAAGCTTGAATGAAGATAAATACTCCCTATTTATAGAGAACGTACCGAATTCGAAACGGCTTACCATGAATGCAACCGAAATAGAAATGACAGAACCAACGAAAGGTTGCACGTGTATCGACGTAACACATCGAGAACAAGCGTCATCGTGACGAATGACATCATGACATCATATCCTTCCCCTGACATGATAGTTCTAATAAGTTACCCGGGAAGATTATGATTTTTGAAATATACGACCCTCGAAGTGCCATGTCACCTGCTTTTCACGACAACCACGACATTATTATCCACTCACCAAAGTCGTCTACGAGGACGTCCTCGGATATGTGACAAAGGTAGGTCATCGTCGAGGTGTCTTGGTAGAAGACGAGGACGAGGACGAACACATATCCTTGGTGTACAGTAACGGGTAGTTTAAAATTTTTGATTCCCAAGAGAAAATTCCATCGAATATTTCTCTCCATTGTACTAGCTAGGGTTTTATGGACCATGTACCCTTATAATAGGAAGATATGTAATCCTAGAAAGAAGATTGGATACTTTTTGTAAAGAACAATATTGACATTCTCTGAAGATTCTCTCTTTATCATATACATACAAAGTTTGACCTTTTACATTCTACCTATCTTTTCTTCTCCGATCCAAGAAGAATCGAAATATTCAAAGGTTTATCATTATCCATCATAGTCAGAAGAATCATTGGAAAATCGCACCCTTATCGGGTGAACCTTATTTTATTATTTACTTCAATGTCATTTATTGGTTTCTATCATATTCTTGAATCACTTATTACTCCATTATTGTTCCAAGACATTATTATCCAACAGCACACGTATGGTATTCTTCATAAATATACTAGATCTACCATTTGAATATTAATATTGACTTAGATTAACCATTTTCACTATAAATCTAATTGTATAAAAACCTAGATCTAAATTTTGGGTCATACACTTTTATTGTAAGGGATGCGAAATTTCTGCTGGCATCCCTATTGTTAGTGTGGCTCCCTAAAGTCCGAGTGAATTCATATTTATCTCTAGTTCACAATCTTTTACCATTTGATGAGGAAGAAAAAAATTATAGAAGCAGAGAAGAAGAAAGATGAATACTTTGAGTGGTTTAACTCTGGTTGCAATAGTGGAAGGAGAAGAAGGACCAGAAGATTGAATAAAAAATGGAAAAGGGTCATGTATACCTCATTTGGCTGGGTATGGGTTTTCTGAGTGGTGGGTTGGGTCTTTTATTCAGAGTGTGCCATGTGTCTATTCCGTTAAATAAGGGATAAATTTAGAACTTTGCCCAAAGGCAAGGGTATAAATAGCCAAAAAAATATAATGGAGGATAGGATTAAACAATAAAGGAAAGTAGATGGATATATAAAAAAAGTTCACTAACCCAAATTGCCATTTAGAGGACCTTTCGTAAAGAAAAAAATAAAGAATCAGACAAATACTTTTCTTGGTTTACATAATTGGTGCACTAATGGTTGACTGGGATAGTTTTGTCTTAAACCATTCCTTGATCAATTGATCGGTCCATATCAGGCTAGTTTCACCAAAAATAGAAGAGCGCCTGATAATGCCAATATTATCTAGGAACTGATTTCTATATTTAATAAATTAAAAGAAAAGCAGGGCCACATGATTCTAAAAATTAATCTAGAAAAGGCCTTCGATCGTTTAGAATGGTCTTTTGTTCATCACACTCTTGATTACTTTAAAATCCCACCCAAATTTTTTAAATTATTACTGAGCTGCATCTCTACTAGTAGTATAGCAATTTTAATAAACGGATCTGTCACAAACTATTTTAAACAAAGTAGGGGAATAAGACAAGGAGACCCCATCTCTCCCTATATCTTTATTCTCTGTTTGAAAATGCTCACTAGATACATAGAGTACCAAGTGGATACTGAAAATTGGGATCTCATATCCTTAGGATATAGATGCCCAAAAATCTCTCATTTATTATTTGCAGACGAACTTACCCTAATGGCTAAAGTGAATGATAAATCATGTCAAGCCATTAAATATGGGTTTGATCAATTTTGTTCCCTATCAGGTCAAAGTATCAATACTACAAAATCAAAAATACTCTTCTCCCAAAACTGTAATCATACTCTCACTAGAGATATTAACACTAGGTTAGGTATCAAAAAAATTACTAATTTTGGCACCTACCTAGGTTTTTCTATCTTAAACCATAGTCCAAGGCCTAGGGACTATCAATTCCTAATCGACAAGATGAGAACCAAACTTGCCTCCTGAAAAATGAAGTTCTTTTATTTGGCAGGAAGAACAACCTTGCAACATCATGCCTAAATTCCATACCCAACCACTACATGCAATACACCCTTCTTCCCAAGCAAACACTAAAAGAAATTGACAAAGTCCAAAGAGACTTCATATGGGGTAGCTCATTAGAAAAAAAGAAAAATCCACCTAGTCAACTAGTCTAACCTTTGCCAACCTAAACCTAATGGTGGCTTAGGTATCCATAATGCTTTGAATAAAAATATGTGCACCTTAGCTAGCCTAAGTTGGAGACTTCTTACAAATGCCACAATTTCTTGGGCCAAGTTTATCATTTCATACTATTGTACAAGTACCATAATGAATATGTGTTCCTTCGTTTGAAAAATTATTTGCAAAGGTTGGGAAATTTGCTCTAAGGGTATAATATGGTCCCCCCACCTTCAACCCAACCTTAACATTTGGGAAATAAATTGGATCTCTAAATTTGGTAACCTAAGAAAAAGTGTGATAGGTCCACCCTCCATTAGAGATACTATGACAAAAATTAGAGATATCTTCGATAGTTGCAACTGGAACTTGGATGGCCTATCATTTGCTCTCCCTCCGGGACTATTAGCTAGTATCACAAAGACCGAAATTCGCCTCAAGGGCCTCTCTAATGATTTACCCATTTGGTCTCTCAACAAAAAGGGTGTGTTCACTACTAGATCTTGTTATACTCTCCTAGAAACACCAAAAAATACTGACTTAGAATTTGATTGGATTTGGAAATTAGACTGCCCCAATAAAATAAAATATTTTTTATGGCAGTGTCTTTATGATCGAATCCCCTGCAGGAAATGCCTTTCACAAATTGGGCTAAACATTGACTCTTACTGTCCCGTCTGTAAATGTCCTAATGAAGAATCCATAAAATATATTTTCCCAGAATGCCAAGCCGTCAAAAAAATCTAGGACTGCCTTCGATGACAAAACCACAATAGTTTAAATGGTAACCACTGGCTCATCTAAGTAAGAGACCTTAACTATCCTCTTAATAACACTTACTTAAAGTGGAACTCATATTTCCCATTTATCATTTGGCACATTTGGATAAAGAGAAATAATAATAAGCATAACAACACTACCAATCCAATCAATGATTCTCTTATTATGCAGAGGGATATAGAATTTCAATTACTCACGGAAAAACTCTCTATAAACCCTTCGAAATTACTCATTAAAATCAATTGGCATAAACCTACAAGGGGTTTGTTCAAACTAAACATTGATGCCAATTTCAATAACTATAACCAAAGTTGCGGCCTAGGTGGTGTTTTCGGGAATACCAATGGTAATTGGGTGGTTGGTTTTACTAAATCGACTCATGCAAATGGTTCGCTAGAAGCGGAATTGAAAGCCCTAAGAGAAGGTCTCAGAACAGCAACAGATTGGAATCTATTCCCACCGGAAATAGAGATAGTTTGCACTGAGGTAATCCAGGCAATACATGAAGGTAATAGTTCATTTAATAAGGTTGTGAATGATTGCAGGTGGTTAATGCACCAGCAGCAGAAGGTTATCCTCCAGCACACTTTCAGGCAAGGGAATAGGACAGCTCATCAACTAGCAAAAAAGTGCCTGAATATGGGGAGTCAAGTTTTTGGAGCAGCTGGAAGAAGTAATGATCAGAGGAGCAATAAAAAACTTTTTGTTAGACCTCCAAGTGATGTAATATGTTTTGTGGATAGGGAAAGTCTTGAACTTACGATAAAAAATTACTATCTTTTGAAGTTTGCCAACTGTTGGCAAGCCTAGGAAACCAATGTATTCTTCTGACACACCTTATGATAATCATGTACTATATATATATATATATATTTTATTTTATTTTTTGCTAAAAAAAAGACCAGGATGGTTTCAAAATAGAGCACTCAGTACTATTTCGATGCATTCATTTACATTTGTTGGCTAACTTCAACCAATAAACAAAACAGCAGCAGCCGTAAAAGAATCTCTTGTGCCTAACAAATCAATGATCACAAATTATAGAAAGAAGAGAATTTTTCCTAAACGCTTTTACCAACTCAGCTTGATATAATACCCTTCTTCAAAATTCATATCCCGTGGGGTCCCATACCAATATATAATTCAGAATAACTAAATGTCAAAGAAATTCAGGAGATATTCTTTTTCCCTTTTCCTACCAACAACTTGTCCTGCAAGCTCTACTGATTGGGAAACGTCATTTGCAACTTAAGCAGATTTATATTTGGAAGCTTTCCATCAAAGAACTTTCTCCACTTTTCAACTTAAGTAATTCTTTTCTGATTTGTCCTTCTACTATCATAAATAGGTCTTATTTATCCTCCGTTTAAGTTTTCTATCAAAAATATCCCTACAATTTTATATTACAATCATATTTATCATTACACGTTAAAAATATCATCCCTTCTTTTAAAATTCACTTGGCATCCCCTTATTGGACCAACTGACCGCCCCATTTTTAAATTCAAACCCACCCGATCCCAAAAACAAAAGTACACCCACCCATTGGTTTGGTTTTGATTTGTATTTTAAAAATTCGATCAAATTTAGTTTGATTTTGGTTTTAATAAAAAGATAACTGAAAAAACCAAACCAAACCAACTATATATATATATATATATATATATTAGTCTAGTTCTTCCTTAAATTTCATCAACATTGCCGTAATCAAAAATCGATTGACCACCCCCCTCCCACTCCCCCCC
>MU782075.1:59281-74201 GCA_026770625.1 Nicotiana glauca
GAGGGGGTGAGGGTGGGTGGTGCAAAAAAATAAAAAAACAAAAATTTGAAATTGCAAAAAAAAAATTAAGGTAAAAAAATATTTTTTTTGCTGGAGGGGGGATAGAGGAGCAGTAGGATGGATGGTAACAGAAAAACTAAAATTTAAAAAAAAAAATCTTTTTTTGGTGAGGGAGTGGGCTGGGTTGGTGAGGGTGAGAAAGGTTGAGAAGGAGCTTTGGAAACTGTTTTCCCTTCTTTTGATAAGGAAAATGAACTGATAAGGAAAATGTTTTCCAAAACATTTAAGCCAACCAAACATGGAAAAATTGAAAAACATTTTCTGGAATGGAAGTATCAATTAGATCTCCATTCCCGAAGGGAAGTCACAAGCATCAAGGCTGAATTGAGTGTCCACTGTAACAACGCATAAGCAACAGATGCCAAAAGAAAACATTGAGATAGGAAAAGAACGTAAGACCTCCACGGTACGTTTCTTTCTTGTGAAAACATGTCATATCTAAAAGAGAGAAGGAAGAAAACAGTATAAGATAAAAATGATTAACACAGCACACGGAACCAATGATCAAAGTTTATAAACAGGAAAGCAGAAGATGACATTGGAGGTAAGAGTTGCTATAGCACAAGATCCAACATCCAAATCCATTAATCAAACGGCAAGCATAGACCAAGTTTAGAAAACAAAAGCAGAGGTGATCGAGATGCCATTGGCGGTAAGAGGAGAAGCCTCTTCAGGCATTCCCCCCTTTACAATTTAATCCCCGTAGCGAGAACGCAGCAATACAATTTCACACACAGTTGACAGACCTTATGTTATTGTCCTTAATGCTAGAAATAGGTGCCTTCGGGTGGCTGAACTAGTTTACGGTTGTGGGGAGAGGCCATCTCCTTTTTCAGTTGAGTTAGTATATCTTCCATAGTATATTCTCTCTGCCAATTTGCAAGTAAAGCAAACTTTTTTGGTTCCACCTGCATAAATTATACAATGTAGCAGATCATCAACTAGTTTATCAATTTACTAATTTAAAAAAACAGGTATGCCGCTATAGACATGAACAGGGCATAATATATTAGGTTAGTATACACAGCATAAAGTAACAAATATTATCGCAGAATTTGCAACCGCACCTCAAACAAATATTAAAAGAAACAATTTTTTTATTCCAGAGAATAAAGCATTTGATTAGTACCTCCTGTACGATACAAATCCTTTTAGGGTGGTGCTCCACTTTTGTTTTACTAGTACCATTCTACATTGCAATACCATTAAAAACATATTTTGCAAGTGTTGAATAACCCTGACGTGTAGCTCAGCTGGTAAAGGCCTGAGGACAAAGTCCTTCAGGTCGCCAGTTCGAGTCCCACCAGGGCCACTGGGGGCATTACAAACCGGCCGCGTCTCCAGGGCTCCGTGGAACTAACCGTGCACCCGCATTGAAACAACGGGCTCCGGTGGGTACAGCTAGTCGGGTTCGCAAAGCGATACCCGGAAACCACGGTTATAAAAAAAAAAAAAAAAAGTGTTGAATTCAACCATGGTGAACAAAAGTTCGAAATATTTTAATCATCTTTTAGCGTACGAGCAACAATTCTGACGATGCAAATTGTCACATAATATTTTGCTTGACAACGCAAGCTAAGATTCCAGCATTATAATAATGGGTTGCTTACCACTCCTGTTTCATGGTTGACACATGCCATGTTAATTCGGGAGTGGAATCGGACACCTGGCGGCTTCTCTGGATAATCCTTGTCACAGAATAGCTTCAACTGATAAATGCGACCTTCGTGTACAGACTGGAAAAGAAGTTAGTTTTTTTACTGTGAAAGAGATAGGAGCTACGAAAATGCATATAATGGGACCAGTGAACAAACAAAATTGTGGACCCAAAAAAGTTCATCATAAATGTCTTTTTACGTTCTCCTTGAATAGAAACTAAGGGGAATATATAAAATTTTAAATACAAAAGTTGCAGTTCATGTCTCATACATTCTCCATGAAACATAACTAAGTGGCATTCTTGATCTAGGGGCAGATTAAACAAATGATCCAACAAGTAGAAAAAAATTGTAGGATTAGCATTTCATGTCTTTTATATCCAAAGGAAGAGATGGTAGGAAGTGAAAAAGAGGAAAGAAAGCTTACATTGTGAGGACCAATGATGGTGCCAGTCCAAGAACGCATATAAATATCATCTCCATCATCCATCCCATAGCTCACTGTCCCATCTCCAATACCCTTCTCCCCACGTTCAAGTTCCTCCAATAATCTAAAATTGCGAGGCACTACAAGGAAATTGAAATTCTGGTTGATGAAATCTTCACAAAGAAAAACGGTTCAGAATTGTGAAAAGGCTTCACACTTCAAACTAGATGTACACAGTCTAAATGGCAGAACAATAACAAAGACAGTGTTTGTGGTTTAGAGTTTCCTCTGGTTCCTATCATATGATACCAAATAATGAATCTAAATTCCAGTAAACTTCGAGACCTGTAAGAAGGGACTTCAAGAGGTTCACATGCAAGTATAGTGCATTCTAATTCAACATACCCATTACTTCTCCATCACAATCTTACAATGTCTGCAAAAGAAAATATATATTTTGGATATAGTAGAGCTCTGGTAAAATGGCAGGATAAAGGTTCTTTATTTGATAGGTTAACAGTATCTTTACTTACCCGCAAAAAGACAGAAAATAGTCAAAGGACGGAGAGATCCAAAAGGCATTAAATTTACCCCCCAAAAAGAACTCCAAAATGCATTATGCCTCTTTTTTTCTTTTTTTCCTTATTTTGGAGAAGGTAAGATGTATAAGTATATTAATAAATCTTCCGCACAAAGCTTGTGTTGGAAGCCAAAAATGAAGTTAATGCATTATGTCTCTTTGTTGAGGCACTAACTACCAAGGGAAGGGGGAAAAAAGTACATATGCTGCTCACAAGTAACTCCAACATGAATATGCTATTCGGTATGGGAAGTAAAACGCACTGAAACTTTATTGATAGGCTCTCATCAACATTCTCCTCTCATCTAAGAAAAGCATGATATTTTATCCAAAGGATTTACAGGTTGTACTTTCCCGTTAGTACATAAGGATCGGACAACCATGCCCGGGTTCAGTTCCAGTCATTTGCCCATAATTCAAAAATACTAGAGCCAGAACACAGGGCTGACCTCTCTGCCACCAACACAAGTGAATAAGAAAAGATCACGTCTAAGGTGATGGTATCACCATCTAAACCTTCGACTAGCGACTTATTACAATCTGCCCAGAATGCCCACACAGACTAAGACCTTATTCACACAACGAAGAATGACTGAGTGGAAAGGGTAGGGTACCACCAAAGAAAGTTGATCATGGATTACCAATAAATCTATTGAAAGGCTCAAAAGTCAAATCTGAACTGGGGGGTTGAAATAAAGCACCCCTATGGCCATGTTCTATTCGGAGTGATTAGTAGCCTAATTGGTCACAACTTATTTTCTAACATCAACTTAAACTTGCCCAAGTTGCCCAAATGAATCTGCAAATTAATTGTTAGGCATTTTACTGCTACGCTTAAAGAGTCCAGCCAAACAATTCAGATAATAAAAATAAGGCAAGAACCCATTCCCATATGAAATGATATCTAAAAAAAATTTGCTAGCACATCATACAGTCAGTGGCATGCTTATTTTAGCTTCCATTTGTTAGGAATGTATTGATCTTAATATAGATTTATTTGCCAGTAAAGTGTGGCAAACTTCTAGCCTTTTAGAATCTGAGTTATTGAATATTGCTTTGGGATGAATCTAAATGGAGCGACACGGATAGTGAGGATTCATTTTTTTAATAACCGTGGTGTATGGGCCAGCTTATCCGCACGTCAACTAATTTCACGAGACTGCAACTAGCTTGGGATTGATGCCTAGTAGCTGTTTTCATAACATACAGTGGGCACCCTTCAAGAAGCAGCAAAATTTCAAAGTGTTTCGTGCAATTATTGAGGGTCCATATTTTTTATTATAAGGACAATTATTGAGGGTCCATATATGAAGCAAAAATCACAATCAAGTTGTATTGTGCATAGGTCGAACACACAGTTACATGATAAAAAGGAAAAGGCAGAAAGGAACTGATTGTGCCATATCTCACAAAGAACAATCAATCAGCACTTTGGAAAGTTGTAGCATGTTGAGCAGAAATTCCAACAACTACAACCAAGATATGTCAACATATAGGAGATTAGGATAAAAGGCAGCAAGAAATGCAAACCAAGAACAATTGCTAAACACAAACCCAAACCCTGGTAATGATACAAAGTAATCAATCCCATCATGCACGCCAAACTAAGTTCCTTGAACTCTTCACCTTCGGTGCTTCACCCCTGTCGGCACGACACCGACGGTAGTGTGGGAGTGAGATTAGTACCGGATCTGGTTAATCAATTTTGGGTACTTTGACCAAAGGCCACCGAGAAATTCGAGACAAAATATAATTTGATTTCCGATATCAAAACAAAAGCTAAGGTATATTTGCATGGGTATGCTGCCGTTGGGGAAGGCCTTGAATGGATCATGTAGTTTTTAAGGAGAGAAGCAGAGAGCTTCAGAGAGGGACATGGGAAGACGAGCATTCGGCGAGGGAAATAGGGGAAGTACAGGAGTAATAGAGTTCTTAAATGAGATTTAAATCGGAGTTGATATGTTAAAAAATATTGTACCCTTTATTCTCCACTATAAGCAAATCAATGTAGTGAAAGCTTAACACATTTGATCATTCTTCAAGAATTTTATTTCTGTAAGAATAAGAGTTCCAATCAAAAGTTACAACAATCAAAATTTATTTGTAAATGAAAGATAAATGTATTTCTCATAGTATTGAGAAGTTTCAAAACTTAGGCATACTTATATAACTCTATTTTTAGATATTTGAATTATTTTTAGCTGAATCATCGCACCCGTACCTGGATTTGTACTCCTGAATCTTAAAATTTAGATCATGAAGGATCTGTACCTCTAGATCTGTACCTCTAGATCCGCACCCATATCAGATAAATACTATACACGTCTTCTCTACACACCATAGCCTTCACTTTAACTTTAAGTTAATATTTAATCAACTAATTGATGTTATTGGAAACTTGTATAGCTCACATTCTTTGGCTCCACCATGAATTACACACACACACACATACATATATATATAGAAGCTCCAAAAGGGGGGGAAAACTCATCTTGATGATAAAATTAATGTAAAATTTGTAAACTTCAGCAAATTTTAAATAACAGTAAAACCCAAAAAGACGCACAATCAGGTCTACTCCCTAGCTAATCCAAATAAATTGATCAGGCAGTTCTTCAACATATAATTGAGAAAAATCCCAGATAATAACTGAACGAACAGTCCTAATAAAACAAAAACTGAGACAATAAATACCCACAAGTCAAAGAACACATCAAATATAATACACGCATAGAAATATATTTGAAGGGAAAATCAACAAGGGCATAAACAAGAAAATATTTTTTTTTAATTAAAAAAAAAAGGCAAGGGGGTTTCACAAAATCGGCGGCTCACCCACAACACTGGATCCTGCTGAGCCAAGCGTCATGGCAGTGATTAATGATAATTTTGAGTTTGTACAAATATCGATTCGATCGAAAAGAGAGAAAAAGAAAACTTAATAGACTGATAGAATCTGAGGGAGAATCTAATGGAGAGGCGCACGAAAGGCCAAAAGGAAGAGAAGGGTACAGGGCGTTAAAAGAAAATGTAAAGGGCATAAATAGGTGATATATGATTGGTAGTGGGTAGGAAAATGAAACCCAAAAGATCTCCCAATATATTTAATTTATAAAAAAAAAAAAGGCTAACATCATCAGGTTAAGTTGCAATAAATATATAATATAATATAATAATTGAAAAAATAAGGAAATAACTTGTTACGATTATCTTAATCTGTCAATATACGTAATTATGAAAAGGTTGTATTGGTCTAAATTTGGGTTGTTTGATAACTGCAAATAAACATGGTCGATGATAGAGTCGACCACGGCAGAATGACGAGGAGTCGTCTTAAGAAGGATTATTGTCGAGGTCAAGTAAAGGGAGCAAGGAATCAGTAGTATGATAGGTTTAGTAATAGTAGACATAAGAAATATTCCATTAGATATTCTTTATGTTGTACTTTTTAGAGTTTCTTGGGGATATCGCTTATAAATAGGAAGAGATATAGAATAAAATGGGATTTTCACTTTTTGATAATGGTTGATTATAAAGAATATACAAAAAAGATTGTCTTGTTCACTTACTATATTGCTCAACATGCATTCTTGACTCTTTGTTTACAAGATCCAAAGATTCCTTATTCATCCTCACTTTCCATCATTCCATGATGCTGTCAGAAAGAAGAATCACCCAAATCATCTAACATTTTGGTGATAAATTCCTTTGTATTACATTTATTGCATGTTCTTATTATAATATTCATTGACAATCATTGAACACATACCTGATATTTATTATTCTCAAACAGTCGCATCCCACCGATCTTCAATCTTGGATATAGAATTTATTATGTTTAATTATTATTCACCCTTTATTTTCTTATTAATTAATTTAGCAAAAAGTTTATCACTTTTTGATCAAACAAGGGTAAACTAGTTAAGAGGAGTCAAGATTTCAATAGAGATAAAAGAACATAAAAAGTATAAAAAGTGGGGATAACTTCGTTGAGAATTCTTTAAAAAAAATCTAAAATTCTAAAAAGTATATATAAGCTATACATATCCATATGCACCTTTATTGGGAAGATTAAATGTACATATTCAAGCAACATATATAATAATTTACAGCATATCCATGAATAATTTAAATAGTCCAAATATAACCCTAAGCAACTAAAAAAGTTCGAAAATAAACCCTCACGTGGCCTTCACCGGTGCTGTGAGGGGCATATTTGAATAATTTTAATTGTTTAGATGTATATTTGAATAAGAAGTTGGCAGTGAGGATATTTAGTGCTCAATAGGTGAACAGAGGATATTTTTAAACCTTAAACTATACTTATTTCAACTGAAGTACCCAATCTAAGTATCATATCCGCCAGTTGTCACGATATCAAAGATAATGAAACTAACATCTCGTGCACCCTTATAATATTACCACAATGTTTCTGTGAATTATTGCGGTGTATAAGCAATATGACCTAGTATGAAATATACCAATTCAGCGACTCTATCCAAAACTACCCAAATTGAACCAAACTAACTCCAAGTAAGTAGTAAGTCTGCCATAATGTATTGGGAAAAATTAAGCTCGTATACAGAATTAAATATGAAGTGACGTGTCATGACACATGGATTAGTAGAAAAATAATTAATTGGCAAAATATAGTTGAAGAGACACGAGCTTCAACAGGCATGGGCAAAGGTCCAAGGAAATCAGAAAGGATAAGCGCACGTACTTATTGATATTAGGCAGTTATATCAATAGAATGAACCTAAATAGCAAAAGGGATACATATACGTATTATCAGTAATTAATAGGCATTAATTACGGAAAACGTTATGGAATTTGTATTGAATTAGTTATAATTACCAATTATAACGTTACATTAAATGCCATTAATTGTCATAAAGCCTCTATTATGATAAGGGAAAAACGTATTACTTAGAGATAGCTATAAAGGAGAAGATTGAACATTTTTGTAAGGACACGAAAGACTATTGCAATATATTGATCTATTTTGCTTTCTTCTGCTTACTAAAGTCAATTTCTTTTATTCTTTATATATTTTGATTATTAGTAACCCGAATTCTTCTAAAATAAAGCTTTGACCGAAATTTCTATTTTTGGTTAAATAAATTGGTTCCGTTACCGGGAATCTGATAATCGTTTTCTTTCTTAATCAATTCCTTCATCAAAAATAACCATGTCGAATGCCACCGACAATAACCAACACAATTTACCACTTCAAGATCCACATCATCAAGTGAATGATACAGATAATAGGAGCCCACCTCCCTCGCCACATCATTCTCAGCGACAGTCACGAGAGGGGACTCCAGAGGGCTCTGAAGCAAATAACATAAGTATGAACCAAAACAGATCTGAAGCTAATTAAAATGACAGAGTTGCAAACGAACAAGCACTTGATGATGCTCTGAAGAAATAAATTGCTCAACAAGTCAATAACGCTCTTCAAGCTTCTATCGGCCAATTGCCGGTTGCGCTACCAACACCAACTCCAAATAATAATGCTTTGAAAAACCCACGTTCTAGACTCGTTAATCAGGCAGTGGTGGAACTCCCAGCGAGTCTCGTGACGGCGAACCAGGTAATGTAGTTAATTCAGATTTACATAATTTAGTATTAACTTTGCAGAAACAGCTCAATGCAGCTCCTCTTCCGATTCCGAAGAAATTCAAGATGCCTGATATCCCAAGATACGATGGTACAACTGATCCACGAGATCACGTGACTGCATTTACAACTAGCGTAAAGGGCAACGATTTAACCAAACAAGAAATTGAATCAATGCTGGTCAAAAAATTTGGTGAAACACTCACTAAAGGAGCATTAACCTGGTATTCTCTTTTGCCCGAGAATTCTATAAATTCTTTTGCTAAGATTGCATATTCATTTATCAAAGCACACTCGGGAGCTCAAAAAGTCGAAAGAAGAATGGAGGATATTTTCAAAATAAAGCAAGGAAATTCAGAGTTGCTCAGATAATTTGTAGACAGATTCCAGCATGAAAGGATGACGTTGCCACCCGTACCTGATAATTGGGATGCTATGGCATTTACCAGCAACCTAAATAAGAAGAGTTCGGAGGTCACGAGGCGACTCAAGGAAAGCCTACGAGAATTTCCAGCAACAACTTGGAATGACGTTTACAATAGGTACAGCACGAAGTTGTGGATAAAAGAAGATACTATTACCCTGTTTCAAAAAGACGAGAGGGTAAGTTTGAGGCATGCTGAAACTGAAAAAAGGTCCGGAAAAAATAGATACGATCCTTACATGGGACTAGCAGAAAAAGACTCACGATCGAAATAAGATAACTAAAGATACGATCATAGGTCGAGAGACAAATAATCAGGTTCATCATCAAGGTTCAGAACAGAGTGGGACACACGGGAGACGCGCGATGATGATAGAAGCTCTAAGGCGATGATCGGCGGTTACAATTTCAATGTAAGCACCTCAGAATTGGTGGTTGTTCTGAGGAGCATGGGCGACAAGGTACGTTGGCCGAAATAAATGAGATCGAACCCAAACAGACGAAATCCTGATCACTGATGCGAGTTTCACCATGATCACAGTCACAAAACGGCGGATTGTAGATTGCTACAGGGTGAAGTTGACCATTTGTTAAAATAAGGATATCTTACTGAGTTGTATAGTAAAAAGGGTAAACAAGCATACATGAAAAACAGGTAGGAACCCCCTAAACCTCCTTCACCAAAAAGGATCGTGAACGTTACAAGTGAGGGAGAAGAAATTAATGGTATGACATACTGTTGATACCTAATTTTTTCCAATATATTTTTGTACCCAAAATACTTCCAAAATAGCATATATGTGCATATATAAGCACACCCAAGAGTTTGGCATTTTTTTTAATGATTTTTAAACCAAGCTATTGCCTATTTTTATACCATAAAATCCGATAATTATTCCCAAAATTATCATTTTGATGAATAACTTATTTTATCTTTATATTTATACCAAAATATAATTAAGGTAATTTTTGCACATTTTACAAATTCATTTGGCATTTTTAAAGCTAAATTGCATATAATTACAATTATAGCCTATTTCGTAATTGATAGCATTTTATAATTATAAAATCAATCCCAGAATTTTTAAACTATTGTTTATATAATATTTGTTTACCCAGTACTTGTAATTTATTTTTAGAATCATTATTGCTATTTTATAAAATAAAAATGGGAAAAGTGGTTATTTACGATTTAGCCTCAATTGTGTTGCAATTTCAGCCTATTTTTGCACCCTAATTCACCCACAAATTCAAGCCCAAATTGCCCAACCCAACTACCATGCCAACCCGACCCCTGATTCAATTACCCAAACCCGTTCGGTTCTTTAAAATCTTAGCCGTTAATCATTTTGATCAACGACCCAGATCTCTCCCTTCCTTTTTAATTGCAAACAACCCCCAAACCCTACCACATTCTCTCAGATACGCCGCCTCTAATTCCTCTCTTCTCTCAAACGCTTTCAAACGCTCTCAAAACCCTAATCGTCGCCTACCCCTCTTCGACCTCAAATCCCCCAGAATCCACGGCTGCTCTAGCCATGGACGATCTATACGCACTTCCTACTGCTCTCACATGCCTGATGCCTAAAGATTCGAGGCCAGTCTTCAAGGATCTTCACCTAGACCTTCGTTGATTCAAGGTTTTCAGCCATCTCTGGCCGTGTTCCGGCATATCTTAGCCTCCTAAGCCTGGTTCCGACCTTATCGACTCGGATCTGATTTCGTATTTTCCAAGCCTTTCTCGTCCTTTAAGGTTCTTAGAAACCCTAGCCTATTCAAGGTTCTTTTTCGTTTATTCGTTTAGATCTGTGCTAGATCTATGCTATATGTGACGTTTAAAGCATTTTCCCCAAATTTCCTTTCTCAAAACCCTTTGATTTTAAATTAGGGTTTCTGAGTCTGATCAATTCATCTGCTTAGCATCTCTAGGACTAGTTGGTATTTAAAACCCTAATTTTCGAGATTTGTTTGAGTTTATGAGTCTACATGTTAGTGTTCGTTTGATTTACTGCTTAAGTGGTGAAAACCATAATTTTAGGGTTTATTTGAGATTCTGAGACTGTTTGTGTGTTTATCTGCTTATCTCCTCTAAACTCGACTGATTTCGAAAACCCTAGTTCTTTAGGCCTATTCAAGTCCTTTGAGTTTGTTTGTGCAAATCGTCTGTTTAAAATTGCTCAATTTGATTCTTTTGCTTCAGCATCTCTTTTCCTTTATGTGATTTCTTTTTGTTCCGAGTTCTTGCTACCTGTCAAACTCAACTATGATTTTCACTCGTCTCTTTGCACGCTCCTGACCCTTTTTCTCTATTACTAAACCACTGAGACCTAACTAGTATGTTTCGACTGTTTGCTCTATGCTATTACTGTATGTTGTTTTCTCTTGCCATAGCTTGGCCTCGCATGATTATTACTTATGCATTCATTTATATACTGAGTCCCTTTTGTGATTGATTTTCAAACTCGTAATTGATTTCAAACTTTTCCTTTTATGAAATTCTGATTTTTACTCGCCTGTCAAGGGTTAATTGATCCTCTTTCTTTATTTGGCCTTACTGAACCCTTTCCAAAAATAAGTACAATCCTGAATTTAGACTTAAATACTTATTGTATTACCTTACTGCTTCTTTTATGGCAACAGCCATTCTATTTACAAGGCCTATTCTCCCTTTCCTTATTTGGATCCTGTTAGCATCCGTTTGAATAAGAATCCCCTTGATTAAAGGGGAGTCTTATACTAATTTGATTTTGATTTGTGACTATGCAATATTTGTGATAGATTTTTACTTGTTACCTTATTTCTCTACACGTTTTCAAAGCTATAAATACTCTCCTCCCTTTTCTTTGAACACACGAACACATAAAGCAATCTGAGTTCAAAAAAATCATTCTCACTTAAAACTCTCCCTCTTTCTGCCACTTGTGCTGCTGTGGACTTTGTTTACTCTACTTTCTTCTGCACTTTTTGCTTCTCTACTGGTATGTCCCAGTTAATTTACACGTCACAACAACAATGTGTTTCATTACTGCCTACTTCTGTTCATGTCTCCCTTGGTTAATATTTGTTTCTAACATGTTGTAACATGTTTCCCTTCCCTTGTAATTCAGTGTTTAATTTACAGGTGCCTGTCAGTTGTTTGTCATGTATTTGATACTTTATGAATCTCAAACCCTCATATCCCCTTTGTATGCTTTAAGTTATGGTTCAGAAATATGGCAATGCCTGAAATCATTGTCCATGGCTATGAACTGGACCCTTTGGGGTCCTAAGCTTGTCAATTTCCCATCCCCATTCCCTCATTCTGTGTATGCTGAGTAACAACCTTGGTGTGCCAGTATTTCTGATTATTGTTCAGGCTATGGCTTGACATCCAGTAGGTCTTTACTCCCTAAAAGCTTGACAATAGGTTTGGTCAGAGGTGTGCCAATCTATATTGTGGCTGGGCATGACACCAACCTGCCTGGGAAGTCCCCCTACCCTTTTCTATTGAACTTACACTCACCTCTTAGAATTTAAGTTCTGCCCCTCTTATGTGAGCCTTGCCTTGGGACCCTGGAACTCCCTCTGAACTTGGACACATAAGGGCTGGCCCTTCCACACTGCATAACTCAATTTCTATGAATATCTTGGGTGTATGCACTGCCTGGGATTCCTGAAATCCCTTGGATCTCTGAAACACCCTAGATGAGAGAAGGCTTGGAAATTTGGATCTTGGAAGTGGCTCAATCTCATATTATTAGGCATTAAGTTTGAATTAGGCTGCTTGGATGTAGCTGAAGTTTTCTGATGTATTTTTTTAATTCCAGTTTATTTCCTTTTGGGGCTGTAATAACTTGTATAAACTCAGGGAACTTAGTAAAAAGGGGGATGTGATTTACTTTCTGCACCAAGGGTAGAGATCCTGCCTATAGGTTTAAATTTTCTTTTATTTCTGCAAACGCACCTGGAGATCCTGCCTATAGGTTTAAATTTTTCTTTTATCTCTGCATATCCGCCTAAAGATCCTGCCTATAGGTTTAAATTTTCTTTTATCTCTGCATATCCGCCTAGAAATCATGCCTATAGGTTTTCAACTTTCATTTATGCAGACCCACCAAGAAATCATGCCTATAGATTTTTAAACTTTAATTTCTGCAAAACTCACGCCTAGAAATCATGCTCATAGGTTTAATCTTTAATTCCTGCAAACACGCATAGATATCCTGCATATATGTTAGTTCCTAATTGTTCCGCAATTTCATATAAGACATGGTCTCCCAAATGGCTGCATTGTGCAAACGACATTAGGCAAACTATTTGTAGATAAATAATAATAAAAATTGCATGTAGAAGCCATGCTCCTAGGATGTTGTTAATGTCTAAAGGGTGTCCAAATTATTATTCATATAGAAAACATGCCTATAGGAAGTCTCAAATCTAAATAGAGATAATACTAGCTGTTAAACTCATATTGTCCCGTTAAAATCAGTAACCCCTGTTAGTTTGTGCATATGTTTCTAAAATCAGTATATGCCACACCTAGTTCTAATTAACACTTAAGTCAATCAGATCAGTTTTCAAACAAATGCATTCGAGTATGCCTAATGTAGACTTTTCGCCTAAAAATATGCGTTGAACTAGTTCGCTCGTCGCTTTATTTAAATAAGACCAAAATCAGTACGTGAAAGACATGCTAAATTCTGTGTTTTGATGATTTATGGAGGCATATTTGAGCCTTGCTTGCCTGTCTGTATCCCATTTCTGTCTGCAACTATTTATTTTGGTTGACGCCTTAGCATTTTATCGTTTAAAACCTCTAAAAGCCCTAAGCCCCTTCCCTTTAGGGTTAGTAGTCCATTTGCCTCCGGGACTAATAGGCTGGGGACGGGTAGTAGCATGCAATAAGTAAGTGATACTACTCCGCGCTCTAATACCGTAAACGGGGTGGGAAGGGTAGATATGGAGAAGATGATTACACGATAACACTATACGTACAATTGGGTACCGGTATTGTGTGAATGATCCGTGTAATGTATAAACCTAGGACCCCCCTCCCTCTTTATTAGTTTAATAATCTTCAAATTTTTAAAGGCTATTTCAACTTCTGTTTCTTACAATTCTTTTTAAGTTGTTTGCACCAATTGTTTGACCCCTTCCCTTTACTTGCGTATCTCTTTTTACAAAACTGTCTCCTTCTTGAATTTCAGCACTCCTTTTATGCTTCTTATTTGCAATACTTGCTTGTTTATTCATGTTTGCATTTAAAGTCACAATTATAGCATGGCCGGGAATCACACTAGTGGATCTTGAGGGGTGCCTAACACCTTCCCCTCGAGATAATTTTGAGCCCTTACCCAAACTCTGATTTTCATCTTTAATTCTTCTAAAAAGTTTGACGTGTTTCGGACATCGTTTGACGTGTTTCGGACTAAAAAGGGAAATTTGGAAGTTATGAACTTTGAAATGAAATTTAGGAGTTTTGGGGTTTGATTCGTTGAATTTGATATTGTTTTAGCTATTTGATCGCTCGAGCAAGTTCGTATGATGTTTTTAAGTCAGAGTGCATATTTGGTTTGGAGCCCCGAGGGCTCGGGAGTGATTCGGAGGTGGTTCGGGGTAGTTTTTCACCAAAAATCATAGCAGGTTTTCTGCAATTCTTGCACAGGTCATTTGCTCTACGCGAACGCGACCTAGTCACGCGTTCGCGATGACCAGTGCCCCAGCCTTCTTCGCGTTCGCGTAAAACCCATCGCGTTCGCACTGCCTTAGATCTCTCTTGCTTCGCGTTCGCGACCCATGCCATCGCGTTCACGTAGCACACTGAACTCCTTCACCGCGTTCGCATGTAGGCCCACGCGTTCGCGTAGACCAATCACTGGACCCCCAGCCTTTTACTCTTCGCGTTCGCATCCTCTTTCACGCGAACGCGATGCTTACCCGTCTCCCTTTATCGCGAACGCAACAGGTGTGTCGCGAACGCGATAAATAATTTTGCCCAGCGAATTTTTAAGTTAAAAATAGAACCAGTGACGGAATTTTCATAAAAACACCCGAAACCCTTTCTTCTCCAAGCACTTAGGCGTCCATTGAAGCTCTCATTCGTCAAAACTTCTTGGGTAAGCATTGTTCCACTTATTTCTTTCAATTTTCTTCATTTATTTCTGAAATCC
>MU782075.1:76064-94270 GCA_026770625.1 Nicotiana glauca
TTTCAAACTTCCGCATTGTTATTTTATTTGGTTAAACTTAAAAGTCTTCCGCATTTATTTAATTGTTGATAGTATTTTATTGGTGATGTTGATAGAGGATGTGTAATGTTTGGCTGGCCTAGCTACGTTAGCAGGCGCCATCACGAGGCCCGATGGTGGGATAAATCCGGGTCGTGACATTACTGATGGCTCATCGAATGTGAAAGGGGCAGATCTAGGAATTGTTTTAGTATCACCTACGGGTGAAACCATACGACAAACTATAAAATGTTATCATGTAACTAACAATGAGGCAGAGTATGAAGCTGTGATTGCAGGTTTAGAACTGGCATGCAAACTTGGCATAAAGAGGGTCATAATCAAAAGCGATTCACAGCTCATAGTTAACCAAATGTTGGGGACTTATACAGCTAAGGAGGTAAGAATGCAACAATACCTGGAGAAGGCGAGAGATCTGGTTAGGCAATTCCAAACCTGGAAGGTTGTGCAGATACCACGAGAGGAGAATATTGAGGCAGACACCTTAGCTAAATCTTGCATCTAAGGCAGAAGTGACAAATGATGAAAATGCTTCTGTAATACATTTATTTCATTTAGTACTCGATCAAGATAGAAATGAGGTAAATTTCAGTAATTTAATTTGGGATTGGAGCAACGTGATTGTCACTTTTTTCCAGTACGGAACCGTCCCTGAAGATAAGAAAAAGGCTCGCGCGCTTCGCAAAAAAACTGCTCGGTACTGTTTAAAGCAGGTCAATCTTTATCGAAAAATGTTCGATGGTCCTTTAGCAATATGCCTCGGACCTTCTCAAACAGATTATGTGATGAGAGAAATACACGAGGGATACTGTGGAAATCATATGGGAGGAAGATCTTTAGTGAAAACCATGATTAGAGTAGGCTATTATTGGCCTAAAATGGAAGAAGAAACGGAAGATACGGTAACAATATGCATAGAACTGTAGAATTGTTACATCCAGTCATTGCTCCATGGCCTTTTATGAAGTGGGGGATGGATATCGTGGGTCCACTACCACAAGCAAAAGGCAAGGTAAGATTTTTGCTAGTACTCACTAATTACTTTACTAAGTGGGTGGAAGTGGGTGCTTCTAAACAGGTACGAAAAAAAAAGGTCAGAGATTTCATTTGGCGAAATATCATATATCGATTTGGCGTACCAAAGGAAATCGTATGTGATAACGACCCGTAATTTATAGGCGCACAGATCACAGAGTTTTTTTAAAGTTGGCAAATCAAAAGGATTATACCTCAACACCTTACATCTGGTGGGTAATGGACAAGCTGAATCGACGAATAAAGTCATTATCAACAATTTGAAGAAACGATTGGAAGAATCCAAAGGCAATTGGACAGAGGTGTTACCTGGTGTTTTATGGGCTTACCACACGACAACAAAAATAAGTACGTGAGAAACATCATTTTCACTGGTATACGAAGCTGAAGCCTTGATCCCAGTCGAGATAGAGGAGCCAAGCATGAGATATACACAAGCAACTAAGGAATCTAATGAAGAAGAAATGCAAATAAACTTAGATTTACTTGAAGAAAGAAGGAAAGCTGCGTTAATAAGAGTGGCAGTACAAAAGCAAGTTATGGAACGATATTATAATCGGAAAGCTCGCCTAAGATACTTCAAGATTGGGGAATTCGTACTCAAAAAGGTTTTTCAATCCACGAGAGCAGCTAATGCAGGAAAGTTAAGTCCAACTTGGGAAGAACCTAATAAGATTCACGGTATAGCAGGAAAGGGAGCATACGAGATGGAAACAATGGATGGCAAGATTTTACCTTCACATTAGAATGTCGTTCATCTGAAGAGATACTATTTCAAAGGAAAAGAAGTATCCACGAGCAGGTACCCTCATTTTCGAATTGTTAAAATTTTACTAACGATTTTAGATGATAGGCAAAAAGCTAACCCGTACTAAATGATGAGTCACGACCTGTAAGACACATGGAAAAACATAAATTCACGGTCTAGGGTTGCAATTTATTCTGATAGAAATTCAAACGGATTAAGCAGTCTTCATCTATAATCGCACCTCCGAGTCCCGTACGTTTTTTCCTTTTAAAGAAAAGGACCGAATGAGAAGAGTAATCAAGTGCTCGAGATTTCATACTTCAAATCTCAAACACTTGGGGGACTATATAATATACATAGGGTATATGTATAAAGAAGACTGAAGAAGATAGTCGAAAGTACAAATCAAAGCCTCAAAGTCTACTCATCGAATGAGTCAAGTTCAGAGCAAAATTACGAGCCAATAACACAAAGTCAGTCGAAAAACCTTGTAGATTTCAAAATTTTATGATATCTAGGTTAAAAGCAATATATAGAAACAGGTTATAAAGGAAAACCTTGAATTTTATTTTCTCTTTTGAAATCTGTTGTAAAAGAAAACAGTTACGAGAAAAGTTATAGAAGTTATTTAAACACATGTAAGATGTTATTTAAACTTGATAAAGTTCAAATAAAAATTTTATCAAAGTTATTTCAAGAAACATGTGTGTTCTTATTTCTTTTGTCGTACATTTACACCATTATGAAGTTGAGACGTCTTCTTCATTAAGTGTCGAAAATAAAAAGGCACTCTTTTATAAAATTCATGTGTAATTCAAACATCCATAAAGTTAATAAAGCATTTTATGAAACAAAAATGCAAAAAAGGATAAAACATAAACCCACGAATTAATTAACAAAGTCCTTAAGCATAAAGGCAAAGACAAGCAAAACAGAAGCTCAAAGTAACTAAGTTAAAACAGAAAACTTCTTAATATTAAAAAGTTTAGACTAAGTATGAACTTAGTCATAAACAATTTGTCATTTATACAAAAATGCCCCAAAAAGGTCTGGGGACTTATCATTTCTAAAAAACTAAACCCCCAAATGGGACCGGGGGTTATAACCATATTCCAAAAGAAAAAAAAGAAGAAGTAACATGTCATAAACTTTTCATTGAGGGGCTGAAGAAGGATCCGAATAATGGTCATTAGCATCAGAAGGTTCGAGATGGCTTGAAGGAGTTGGAGCATTCACCGTACCCATATCGTCTTCAATGTGCTCGGGAATATTAGCCATGGGAGAAGGAAAGTCTTGGTCTTGCTGAGTTTTTTCAATATTCTCTTTTATTTTAGCTAACTCAGCATCCAAACTAAAGCCCTTTTGGCTAGCTTCCACTAAGGTATTGTGGCGTGTGTTGAAAATTGCCCAACTCACTTCAATTGCAGTCTTGTCCTCAAGAATCTCGTAATCTTTCTCCCATTGATCAATCTCGTTTTTAAGCTTTTCATTTTCAACCAGGGAAGAATCATAGGAAGCTTGCAGAGGAGCGAGTGAACTCTCTAAAAACCTGACCTTGTTAGAAGATTCACAAAGATCTTCTTGGGTCTGAGAAAGTGTTTGTACAAGTTCACCAGCATAAGCTTCTTTCTTACTTAGCAAAGCCTTCAGTTCTCTGATTTCTTCACTGGCTTTGGAAAGTTGCTCAGAGAAAGATGTTTCAAGGAGATTCTTGTCCTTATCAGCTTGATTTGAGGAAGTCTTCTCGACTGCTAACTCTGAAGTTAAAACCTTGAGTTATTGCTCCAAGGTACACTTATTCTCTTCTAACACATCCATGTCAATTTGAAGACTTTTATACTGTTCTCTCCAGTTATCCGCTTCAACTTGATAATCATGCATTAATTGCTCCATGTAGGAAACTCTTTTTATCATATCCGTGCCAACTAGATTGATCTAAAAAGGGAAAAAAAGGTAATAACCTTAAATAGAAGAAGGGTGAGGTAAAGTATGAAAAAGGATACCTTTAAAGATGACTGCATTATGTCATTCATCCAAGTCAATGAGTTATGACTCTCAAGCTTGGATTTCTCAACTGGACCAATCAGAGGCTTCAACCACACATTAGCCCGACCTGATTTCCTCAAGAGGTTACCATCGGCAGGAACCTAGATGATAACTTGCCTCATAGCTTCAATTCCACTTGAGGAACCAACCATAGTATGATGAATAGTTGTAGGAGGAACTGTGGAAGAAGTTAAAATAGCTTGGGGTGGAGCACCAACGGCAACGGTCACAACCGGTAAAAATATGTCATAGGTGCAGACATGGAAAATGAGGCAAGGGATACTTCATCAGAAACTGGACCCAAATTTTCACTATTAAACCCACGAGCAAAGAGTTGTTCTGTAGAGTCATGAGCTGTCACGAGAGTATCATCATCAGAGATTATCGTGGCTTCAACAGGCTCGATAATAGTAACAGAATGGGTAAGGGATGATTCATCGTCTGAAAAGACGCGTCTTTTGGCTCGTGGCCTTTTTATCAAAGAACCTCCATATTGTTCCTCCTCTTCTTCAAAATCTTGGATAGCAGCAGCGTTTCTTTTTTATGAAGAACCCAAAATTATCTCTTGGGCTCTTTGCAAAGAAACTTTGGAAGCTATCACGGCCTCAACATTTACGCCTCGAATGGGAAATCCTGATAAAAAGAAGGATCAAAATAAATTCTAAGTAAAGAAAGGAATGAAAATACAAAAGTTATAAGGTAAAAAACAAGTTACCGTGAGTTTTCACTTTCCAAACAAACAGATAAGAAAGGTTTTTCCAAGATCTACCTTAAATCGGAGCAATACTTAACAACTCTCCTAGCCAACCAAGGAAATTGGGAATCTCATCGACAGTTCCCATGGTTGCTAAAAAAGAAGAAGAAGTTAAAATGAAAATCATCAAAATTAAAAAAAAAAGGCATAGAAAAGATATGAAAAGAAAACTTACGTGCAAAATTCCACTTCTCAGGAAATAGAACATTCTCTTCACCCACTAAACCAATAGCGGGGGCAGCAACAAACCTGGCATACCAGTCACGGTCTTTATCGTCCTCTAGGCTGACCAGAACTCTCTTGATTCTCGCTACAAAAGTAAAAATTCCATGACGAGAAAGTTTGGGAGAATAAAGGTGGATTAAATGGAAGAAAGTAAAAGGCAAACCAGCCATGTTGGCCAATGCCTCGAACAAGCAACAACCCTCCACACGATGGGGCCAATTTGTCCTAAGCAAACATAAAAAAATGACAGAATTCGATGATAAACGGGTCAATAGGGGGCTTGAAATTCAATGTAAAAGGGTATGTATATACGAAAGAGAACCCAGTCAAGTAAGAAGTGATTCTTTGGTTTGCATTGGGAATTATAATGGGGAAATCATGACTCCAATAGCAATCTCTACGAACCACAGAAATCAAACCTTTAGTGATCTGAGTTGGGTGAATGTAAGCACGATCTAATGAAGATATAGAGGAAACTTGGTTTCTGATGGACTCTCTATCATTGTAAAAAGATAGTTCAGCAGGAACAATTTCATCAACCAAAGGTTCACGAAGAGGTTCATTGGGTTCTTTATTTCTAGATGAAGACCTTTGGGAAAGAGAACTTCTAGTTCTAAAGGGTGGAGTTGAACTCGTAGAAGGAAGAGAAGGACCTCGTGAAGATGAAGATCCTAAACTACGGAGTCTTCCTTCTCTCCTACTTCTAACAGGAGCAAGAGGAAGGTTATCAACATTGGGGACTCTCCGAGGGTTAGGGTTTGAAGAAGACATAATAGTACGAGGAAGAAGAAAACAAAAGTTGAATATTTTGAACCTTTTATGAGAAAGGTAAAGATGAAAACTTATATTTATACTCAGAAGCGACTGTCAAAGGAAAAGGTGCAATGATGGAAATGTCATAATAGAAGTTGTCGTTTCGTAATTAATGAAACTGCAAAAAAGCCCTAAAAGGCGCTGAAAAGTTGCAGAACCAACCGGGGGTGCCACGTGTCATGAACATTAAATGGAAGTGACATATGAAGCGTCAGTTCCAGAAAAGAAATAATGGCGGCAAATACTCCCCCTTTAGTGAGATCCACTTCCCAAATATTCTGTTAAAGAATAAATGGCAAGTGGGGGGACTATCTGTATTGAGAAAAATTAAGCTCGTTTATAGAATTAAATATGAGGTGATGTGTCATGACACATGGACAAGTAGAAAAGTAATTGTTTGGCAAAATATAGTTGAGAGGCACGAGCTTCAACAGGCACATGCAAAGGTCTAAAAAAATCAGAAAGGATAAGCGCACTTACCTATTGATATTCGGCAGTTATATCAATAGAATGAGCCTAAATAACAAAAGGGATACATATAAGTATTATCAGTAATTAATAGGCATTAATTACGGAAAACGTTATGAAATTTGTATTGTATCAGTTATAATTATGAATTATAACGTTGCATTAAATGCCATTGATTGTCATAAAGTCTCTATTATGATAAGAGAAAAACGTATTACTTAGAGATAGCTATAAAAGGAGAAGATTGAACATTTTTGTAAGGGTGTTGCAATATACTGATCTACTTTGCTTTCTTCTGCTTACTAAAGTCAATTTCTATTATTCTTTATATATTTTGATTATCAGTAACCCGAGTTCTTCTAAAATAAAGCTTTGACCGAAATCCCTATTTTTGGGTAAACACACAAGTCCATAGTGACCTTTTCTTACTTCCTTTGGGGATGATCATGCGTTATGGTAATTCATTGAGTCTCCAACGTATGTATTTAATATGTTGTTAGTTCAATTATTTATAAGCAACATCCATGCATCTCTTTTTCCCGTTGTTCTATAAGACGAGACGTAAAAATGCCTAATACAACTGTTTGCCTTATGTGCTTAGTTGTGCTAAGAGGATATCAATATCTTATTGGTTGGTCTATTGGATCCCATGTCCACGAGGGCCTAGTGTGTATGAGTTGGTCTATTCACGAGAACCTAGCTAGTGTGTGTGAGTTGGTTTAGCTATCCTATCATCGAGAGCCTAGCGTGAGTGAGTTAGAGAGTGACTTATCTACTTATTTATGATTTGATGTATATACTATGATTGGTTGAGATTATGTATATTATACTCTAAGCATACATGCTATTTTACTTGCTCCAGGTGGTATGACAAGGGGGCGGGTCAGTAATCTTGTTGGTCCTAGGCTCACCCTTGTTGTTCATGGCTTGTGAGCATAAGTACAATAGAGGGATCTTGTTAATGTTGTTTGAGACGATAGCTGTATCTAGTCGAGGTAAGCTAACCATATTTACTCGTGGTAGCGAATTTTGACTATATTTACTTTATGCCTTGGTTTTCATGTTGTGTCCCTAAACTCTGGTATTCGAATCTATATTAGATGCTCCTGACTAGTCTGTCTTGAGGTGAGATTTCAATACTTGAATAATTTGGGACAGTTCTGAGTCATTATCTTGTTATTGTTGATAGTTATGAATATTTTATATAGTTGAATTGTTGATTGGTTGAGTGTGTGTAATACTATTCGCAAATGCTCTGCATGCTCTACGTGCTCTGCTTATGATCGAGAATACACCAAAATATCGTCTATGAACACGATCACAAATATATCCAAGAACGGTTTGAACACCTGATTCATCATATCCATAAAATCAGTTGGTGCGTTGGTTAGGCCAAAAGGCACAACAAGGAACTTGTAATGGTTGTATCGGGTCCGAAAGGCTGTCCTCGGAATGTCTTCATCCTTAACTCCTAACTGATGGTACTAGATCTAAGGTCAATCTTTAAAAAATACCTAACACCTTATAGTTGGTCAAACAAGTCATCAATCCTAAGAAGAGGATACTTGTCATTTATGGTCACCTTATTTCGTTGTCGGTAATCAATACACATTCTCAACGACCTGTTTTTCTTACGAACAAATAACACGGGGCACCCCACGGGGAAGTGCTAGGTCGGATGAAGCCCTTATCTAGAAGATCCTTCAGCTGGACTTTCAGTTCCTTCAACTCAGCAGGAGCCATCTTGTACGGGGGTCAGTTGCGTATCGAGAAGCACATCGATAGAAAACTCGATCTCCTTCTTGGAGGGAATGCCGGGGAGCTCATCAGAAAATACATCGGAAAATTCTTTAACAACAGGGACCGACCGAAGGGATGAAGGCTTTGTCTTTGCATTTTTCACTCGCACCAAATGATAGATACATCATTTAGAGATTATTTTCCGAGCCTTAGTGTAAGAAATAAACTTCCCCTTTGGTGATGCAACATCACCCTACCACTCAATGACGACTCTCTTGGAAAGTTAAAGCGAATAGATTTCTTCCAACAATCCACATTATCATAACAATAACCCAGCTAATCCATTCCCATAATAACATCAAATTCTACTATTTCTAATTCATTCAAACTCCCTAAGGTATGATGATCATAAATCATCACATAACAACCTTGATATACCAGCCTAACTATCACGGACTCACCTACGAGTGTAGACTCTTCGAATGGCTGACGTAACAATCCGGGATCTTTTCCATATTCACCAGCAACAAATGGGGTAGTATACGACAAATAGAATCTGGATCTATCAAGGCATATACATTGATGGAGAATACAGACAGTAAACCTGTAACCACATCCGGTGATGACTCTAGGTTCTATCGACTTGACAATGCATAGATGCAATTTTGTTGTCCACCCGAGCTAGACACTCTACCTCTACCTCTACCTCTTCCGACTAATTGACGATATCATATTCCAACTACCTTTCACTGGGCAAAAATGCATAATGTGTCCGGGTTTCCCAAACGAATAACATAAATCCAAACCTTGGCGACATGTCCCAAAATGGTTCTTACCACATCAGTCACAATACGGCATCGGGGGTCTTACCTTATTAGGATCTCCACTATATTGTGAGCCTGGTCCCCAGGAACTTTGACCCTGATGGGGATAAGTGATCCGATTACGATATCGGCCCTAGAACTGTGATAGTGTACTAGCCGCCAGATAAGGTGAATGTCGAGGAAACAGAGGCCTAAACCCTCCTCGAAACTCTCCTGTATCTCCTATGGACCAGGCTCCCTTGAGTTGGCCCTGATAATACTCTCGAGTGGTGCGATGCTGCTTCTTGTGATCCTCCAAGTTTTGTGCATAAGCTTGAATATGATCAATATCTATATTCGGATTCAGAGAAGCAGTGGTACATTCATTAATCAAGTGTGGTCCTAGACCACCCACAGATTAATGTACTTTAATGTTTATCTTAGTCACAACCGAAGGGGCATACCTATCCAAGGAGTTGAATTGCTTATTGTACTCCCGAACACTCATATTACATTGTTCCAACCGTAAAAATCCATCTTGCCAACAGGCAGATATTGCTGTAAAAAGACCTTAGAAAACATCCTTCATCTTGCTGGTGGGGCAAGAGGTCCTCGGGACTATTCCCGAGTTTCATACCAAGTCACAACAACATCCTGTAATCTATAAGAAACAAGCTCTATGAACCCAATACCAGTAGCATGTATAACTCCTAAAGTTCGTTGCATCTTATCTAGAAAATTCTGAGGATCTACTCTTGTATCTGTTCCACTTAATACTGGAGTGTCTTGAGTAATAAAATCCCTAACTATTGCGCTAACTGTCATGTCTGAGGTGCCAGGGGCCTGGCGCTGGGCCTGTGAGTCTACTAATCGAGTCAACAGCTGTACAACACTTCTCATGTCTAAATCCTAATCAGGGGCAACCGGGGGAGAAATTGGGGGTACGTTAATTTCTCTACGCCATTTCGGGGATAGGGGTGTTATTCCCAGAGCATGAATATCAACCTCATCATGATGTTCACGTTGATCCATCTAGGCTTCCACATAGGCAGGACGAAGGCTCTTAGTGAAATGTCATTCGCCTCTTTTACCCTTTAAAATAGAGTTTACAGTGGCTAAAATAGTAATTTAAATACTTTTCTAATATATAGGAATGGTCATTTAATTATTTTTCTAATATTTGGGATATTAAATCAACTATAATTATGATTACTAAAAATGTTCATAGTTGAATTATGTAGAGAATGTTTATGTTTAGGATTCTAAGAAGGTGTTTGGCTAAGCTTATAAGCTGGTCAAACTAGCTTCTCAGCTTATAAGCACTTTTCGGTTATTCTACGTGTTTGGTAAAGTTAAAATTGCTTATAAGTCAAAAATAAGCCAAAAGCCATAAGTTGCTCACCTCCAACTTATAAATTTTTATCTTATAAGCACTTTAAGTTTGACCAAAATTTTTACTATTTTATCCTTAAAATATTCTTTTTTAGAACAAAACCCCTACATTGATACTCGCTGCCTCAAGTATTTTTTCAACCCTCCCCCCTCCCCCGGCCTCTTCAAGTTTGCAATTCTCATTGACTATTTAAGATAAACAAATTCTCTATTCCTTTGCATATTTGTATCTATGTGATTGTGTATTAATCTTTGAATTGTATGTAATAAATGAGGACATATCAATTTTTTGGTGCATTGCTTTCTAAGTGTTGTGGTGATAAAGACAGTGTTTGTTTCTCTTCAAATATTTTGTCCCATTTAGGTTTATTTTTTACTGAGAAAC
This sequence comes from Nicotiana glauca, assembly GCA_026770625.1. Lineage (NCBI taxonomy): Eukaryota > Viridiplantae > Streptophyta > Magnoliopsida > Solanales > Solanaceae > Nicotiana > Nicotiana glauca. The sequence goes on from MU782075.1 coordinate 86,513, forward strand.
TTTTGCCAATTTATTAATTATTATAACTTATGATTATATGCTAATCATAAAATAAATTATATTTATCATAAAAATTATCTTATCTAAGTACAATTGTATTTAAAATAATGACAAATAAAATATTTCGTATTTGAATCGATTTGGAATCTAAAATTTTGAAGAAATTACGCCCTTATAAGTGTAAACAGTTCTAAGGTTATTTAAGTCATTTTAATAGAAAAAAAGCTTATCAGCACTTTTTTATCAAATACTGTAGCGGCTTATTATCAATTTCAGCACTTGTATCCAAACATGTAACTGCTTATTTATTAAATCAGTCTCAGCACTTAAAAGTGCTTTTCAGCACCTAATGCTTATCAGCTACTTCAAATCAGCTAATCCAAACGGGCTCTAAAAGCAATTGAGTTTTATTTTATATAGGTTTTCTTATTTCAAGCCCATTAATATTAAAGTTGTTGTAACTATAATATTTTTTTATCATTCAAAATTTTGAAATTTAGTACTTATATTTGTACTATTTCCTTTCCGTAGATTAGCACTACTTTAAAGCTACTAAAAGTCTAAAATAGGTACACATTAGTTATATATGACACAAAGTAAATACTCATTATATTTGGCAATTAAATGGAACATCGAATTATTAATAAAAATTAGAGAACAATAATTATAATTTTCTTTTTTGTTCATCAATTGAATTTTCTCATAAATTTAAATGATATTAGCCAATTTATTTTTTGACAAGTTTGTCTAAGTATTGTTTTTACACGTTGTACGTAAAAACGTAGGATTCAATTTAAAATTGAGTTTGAAATGTGTACTTTAGTTTATTACAACTTTTTCGGGGCTATTTTCCTTCTAATGTCTTTTATAATATGACATATTTGAGTGATTAGAGCTCGTTTGGACTAGCTGATTTGTAGTAGTTATACTTTTTAAATGTTAAAACTGATTTAATAAATAAGCAGCAACGTATTTGGGTACAAGTGCTGAAATTGATAATAAGTTGCTGCAGTATTTGATAAAAAAGTGCTGATAAACTCTTTTTCTGTTAAAATGACTTAAATAACCTTAGAACTGTTTACACTTATAAGGGCATAATTTCTTCAAAATTTTAGATTCCAGATCGATTCTGTCACGATCCCAACTCCGGTCGTGATGGCGTCTAATACAATGCTAGGCAAGCCCGACCAAACAACATCCTTAACCCAATTCCTTATACAATTCATTTTCAATTAACATAGATGATTAACCAATTCATAATATACTTAAAGTCTGAAATAAGAGTTTAACATGCGGAATATCAAATAAAAACCTACTACATAGTCCGTAAAGATTCGGTGTCGCAAGTCTGAGCCTCTAATACAGGTTTGTCAACCTAATACATAACAGTCTAGGGAATACGGAATAAAAATAAAAGATAGAAGGGAGAGATCAGGGTTGCGGACTCCATTGCAGCTATCTTACGCTCCCGGGAATATGCTGCTCAGCACAGAAGTCCTCACTCAGCCTCAGATGCACCTGGATCTTCACGCAAGGTGCAGGGAATAATGTGAGTACTCCGACCCAGTGAGTAATAAACATAAATAAAGGCTAAGAATAAGAAATCCTAAATAGGCACAATGTAATCTATAAATGCAGCAATTTAATCCAAGTAGTATAAAGCCAGTAAACTAATGAAAACAATTATGGAAATGCGGCAACAAATAAGTAAATGAATGACAGACAAATAAGAAATGCATCACATAGTACGGTACTCTCTAGTACCCGCTGCGACGTGCACCCTGCTCTATTTATTGATCGTCGACGGCGCTCACTGGGGGTATGCAGACTCTGGGAGGGGCCCCTTACGGTCCAAGCGCAATATCAAGCCATCTCGTGGCATCAACTAGACCCTCGGCCTTATATCAATATCAATATAATACTGTTACGGCGCGTAGCCCGATCTCATACTCAGTCCAGAATCACATAAGCCTCTCGATAATAGTAAAATAATAGTTCTCAGCCTAAAATATCGTTAGAAATGTCATTTAAGTTTCAAATCTGAGTAAAAGTGGCTGGGTTTGCAAAACAGTATTAAACAATAGGACTGAGTTCAAATAATATGCCCAAGCAGTGGGAAAACAATAATAGCAATCCCCGAAGGGTTCAAATATTTGGCACGAAGCCCAATTATGATAATTAGTCCAAAATAATAATGATATCAAATAAGCTTCAATCAATTAAGTAGTAATTCATCAAGCGGGACGGACCAAGTCACAATCCCCAACAGTGCTCTACCCCACGCTCGTTACCCGGCGTCCAAGTCACCTCAATATAGTACTACGATGTGCAAATCCGAGGTTTCAAACCCTCAGGACATCATTTACATCTATTACTCACCTCAAGCCGGCCGAACTCTAGCTCGCTACGCCCTTGCCTCTCGAATCAGCCTCCTCGCGCATCGAATATGTCCAAAACCACAGCGAATACGTCACAGCATGCCAAAGGAACAATACCCAATCGAAAACAATCAAAAAATATTAAAAATTCCGAAATTGACAAAACCCGAGCCCCAGTCCCACTTCTCGAAACTCAGAAATTCTTACACCAACGGGTTTCTTATCTCGCCACGAGTCTATGCATATAAAGAACACCAAAATCGAAATCCAAATGACCCCTCAAATCCCAATTTGAAATATCAAAACTCAAGCCCTAGTTCTTCCCATTTTAGCCAAGTTTCCATAAATTTCAAGGTTAATTTCATATAATAATCACGTTTTTAGTTTATAGGACTTACCTCCATTCAATCCTCTTCGAAACCCTCTTAAATTTCTCCCAAATAGCTCTCAAGATGCTCAACAATGGAGGAAAATAACTTAGACTCGCAGAGGAAATATTTTAAAACCCTTCTGCCCAGCTGACGAATTCTTCTATTTGTGATCGCGAAGCACAAAAACCACCCTCTCAAAATTCCCTCTATGCGATCTCACTAATACACCTGCGATCACAATGAATGAACTCATAACCCTAGGGGTGTTCATAAAAATTCGAACCAAACCGAAAAAAATCGATACTTTTTGGTTTGGTTTGGTTTTGGCTTTGAAATTTAAAAATCGATCAAATTTGGTTTGGTTTTGGTTTTAAATAAAAAAAACTGAACCAAACCGAATATAGGAGTAGCTATTTTAAATTTATTATCACACCTATATATGTGTATACTTTTATACAAAGTTTTAAAATTTTTATAGTAAATATTAATCATTTGCAATTTCAGTACAGTTCTTTATATTTACATTCTAGTTTAATTGTTACTTTTCTTTTCTTAAGTGTAAGAATCTATTTCATGTTTAAAATAATATATTTTTAATTGAGTCCTTAAATTATTCATCACTATTTAATTCAATTATCATCAATATATCTTGATAAATAATAAATTTCTCAAGGGGCAATTGATTTGATAGTATTACGTTAAAAATGTGGTCGCCGAAATTTATGTTTGGTAGTGTATGTCTTATATTTAAGAAAAAACCGACAAATAATCAAAAAAATCGAAAAACCGACATAAATTGAGTCGAGAAAAAACCGACTTAATTGGTTTGGTTTGGTTCTAATATTTGAAAAACCGACTTAGTTGGTTTGATTTATTTTTAGAGAAAAACCGATCCAAACCGAACCACGAACACCCCTACCTGACCCTACGCGATCGCGGGCGCGCTCCTGCATTCGCATTAAACAAGAACATCCAAGCCCCCAGGTTCACTTAACGTTATGCGGTCACAACCCTTACTCTGCGAATGCAATGACCAACTAACCAGCCCCCATAAATCCTCTTATGCGATCGCAAAGCTCCTCCTGCGATCGCAGAGAACAAAAGTCTGCAACACTGAACCTGCAATTTCTGCAACATCCTAAGTCACAAAAACCTTCCGTTGGCCATCCGAAATCACCTAGAGGCCCCCGGGACCTCAACCAAAAGCACCAACATTTCCTAAAACATCATCCAAACTTGTTCCAATCATCAAAACACCTCAATTAACACCAAAACCATCAAATTATATCGGATTCAAGCCTAAGTTCTTCTAAAACTTCCGAAACACGCATTCGATCAAAACCCCAATCAAATCACTTCCGAATGACCTAAAATTTTGCACACACATCCCAAATCATATAATGAAGCTAAATCAACTCTCGGGATTCCATTCCGACCCTCGGATCAAAATCTCACCTATCAATCGGAATTCGCCAAAATACTAACTTCGCCACTTCAAGCCTAATTCTATACCGGACCTCCAAAATTACTACCGATCACACTCCTAAGTCACAAATCATCCCCCGAAGCTAACCAAATCATCGGAATCCATATCCGAGCTCTCTAACACATAAGTAAATATCCGGTTGACTTTTCCAAACTAAGCCCTCCTTAAAGAGACTAAGTGTCTCATTTCCTTCTAAAATCAATCCAAACCATCTCGATCACCCAAGACATTGATAATGAAACATAAAGAAGCAGAAAATGGAAAAAACAGAGCGGTGACTCATGAGACAACGGGTCGGGTCGTCGCAAATTCAAATACAATATATTTTATTTGTCATTTTATTTTAAATACACCAAAAATTTGATATGTCCTCATTTATTACATACAGTTCAAAGATTAATACACAACCATATAGATATAAGTATGCAAAGAAATAGAAAATTTGCTTATCTTAAATAGTCAATGAGAATTGCGGACTTAAAAAGGTGGAGGGTGGAGGTGGAGGGGGGGGGGGTAGGTTGAATACTTGAGACTGTGAGTATCGATGTAGGAGTTTTGTTCTAAAAAGAAATATTATAAAGATAAAATAGTAAAAAATTTGGTCAAACTTAAAGTACTTATAAGCTAAAAATTCATAAGTTGGGGGTGACCAGCTTATGACTTTTGGCTTATTTTTGACTTATAAGCACTTTTAACTTTACCAAACGCGTAGATAAGCCGAAAAGTGCTTATAAGCTAGTTTGACCAGCTTATAAGCTTAGCGAAACACCCTCTTAAATTCTTGATATACATTAGCACGGTAAGTTAGGAGTTTAAATTTTCATCATACATTCGCAATTTTATAATATTAAGGCAAAATGGCCTCCGGCCCGCCTAAACTTGCACCCATTTGTCAACCCCGTAAATGAACTTAGAATTTCCCATTTAAGCACCTCTACTTGATAAAATGACCACTAGTAAACATCCCTCCTTGAGTGTGTTCTTCAATCTCTAAGATCTTACGACACGTCACAACTTAACTTATTATTTTTTGACATCTGCACTTTATAGATCCTGTTAACTAATTAGTAACTAAAATTTTAGAATCTACTCGCACTCTTTTTACAAACATGGCAACCACACGAAATAGTGGCCACCAACGGAATTGAGGGGAGTTGCTGTATACGATTTTTTTTTGTTTCTCTTCCTTTATACATAGCAAATAGGCAAATAAGACTTAATCCCTCAGGCCAAGGTTAACCACGATACTTACCTCACTCTGCGGACCACTCAATGCTCAATTACCGCTTTTCCTCTAGGATCCACCTCCAAACCACTCGTATCTAGCCATAATTAACCCAATAACATCAATTATTGCTAAAGGAATCAACTAAAATGCATGAATTTAGATTTCTCAAACGTCCCCCAAAAAGTCAAAAAATGACCTTGGGCCTGCTTGGTCAAAACCCGATGTTCGGACCAAAATCTATTTACCCATTCACCCACGAGCTCGGATATATAATTGGTTTTTGAATCCGACCTCAAATCGAGGTCTAAATACCCAATTTGCAAAAATCACCAATTCTTCCTAATTCCCTAGATTTCTACCATGAAAGAACAAAGATTAAGGCTAGGAATTCAATGGATGATGTTAGAAATGGAAGAAAATGAGTTAAAGAGTACAAACCTATGATTTGGTATTGAATTCACCCTTCAAAATCGCTCCTAGGTCGAGTTTTAATGAAAGGGTTGTGAAATTTTTGAGAAAATCCCATTCTGGTATGTTTTTAAATCACTGGGCAGGTCTTCTTCGCGTTTGCAAAGGGCCTGCCGCGATTGCGAAAGGCAGCGCCCCAAAATCTTATGCGTTCGCGAGTCCTCCTACACGTTCATGAAGGCTGCTCCCCCTGGCCTTCGCGTTCGTGATCCAGTGCTCACGTTCACGTAGAAGAACAGTTGTCCCCTCCTCCAAGTCCCTTACGCTACGCGTTCCCGAGATGTCAGTTGTGTTCGAGAAGTGTAAAAACCCCACTGGTCCGTGTTCGCAACCGGGCTTACGCATTCATGAAGAAAAAAAACATCCTGCTCCAGTTCACTCTTCGCGTTCGCGAGAGTACCTTCGTGAGAGTACCTTCGCGAACGCGAAGAAGGAAACCAGAAAGCAGTGAAGCTGAAGGAAAAGGCAGATTTTTCTAAGTCCAAACCTTCTGTAGCCTATCCGAAACTAACCCAAGCCATCCGGTGTGACGACCCAAAGGCTCATCTGTTCCGTGCTCCTGAGGCCTTGAAAACCTCATTTTCTATCGCCTCGATTTGCGTGCGCAATTCGGACGCGTAGCCGGAAAGCTTTTATGTTGAAATATGTGAATTCTATGAAAAATTTGAAGAATTTTGATATTAATATGATTATAGTTTACTTTGGTCAACATTTTTGGTAAACGGACTCGGACCCGAGATTGGACGGTCCCGGAAGGTCCGTAGAAAAATATGGGACTGGGGCATGTGCCCGGAGTCAAAATCCGAGGTCTAGAACCTGAGTAAAAGAATTTTTTCGTTAAATTATTTTCTGAAATTATTAAGGAAAAATAGAAATGAAAATTTATTAAAAGACTACGGTATCGGGCTCGTATTTTGGTTCCGACGCCCGGTACAAGTCTTATACTCCCTCCGTTTTAATTTATGTGAACCTATTTCCTTTTTGGTCTATGCCAAAAAGAATGACCTTTTTCCCTATTTAGAAACAATTTATCTTTATGCATTGATTTATAGCCACACAAGATATATGTACTTCATTTTATACCACAAGTTCAAAAGTCTTCTCTCTTTTCTTAAACTCCGTGCCCAGTCAAATGGGTTCACATAAATTGAAACGGAGGGAGTATATGGTTTAAGCGCTTCCTGTAAAGTTTGGTTGAAATCGGACGTCGTTTGACGTGTTTCGGACCTAAATGTCTAAATTTGGAAGTTTATGAATTTTGAAATGGAAATGATGATCTTGAGGCTTGATTCAATAATTTTGATGTTATTTTGGCGATTTGATCGCTCGAGTAAGTCAGTAGGATATTTTTAGAGTTACGTGTATGTTTGGTTTGGAGCCCCGAGGGCTCGGGTGAGTTTTGAGTAGGTCCCGGGAGGCCTTAGGCTTAAAATATCAGATGTGGCAGAGTAGCAGGTCCCACGCGGCCGCGGTGCATTTCTGCGCGGTCCGCGTGGACTGGTTTAGAGAGTCATTGGTTTAAGTTCAACCAGCGCGGCCGCGCACCAAATCAGTGCGGTCCGCGCTGGAAGCTATGCGGCCGCGGTGCATTTCTGTGCGGTCCGCGTGGCCAAGTTCAGTGAGGCCCATGGCTTGGGTTCGCCCAGCGCGGCCGCGCACCAAAACAGTGCGATCCGCGCTGGGTAGGTACAGAGAGCCAATTTTCTTCCCTTTTTCGGCGCGGTCGCGTGACATTTCTGTGCGGTCCGCGCCAGCCTTCAGTAAAGTATATAAATCCGAGATTTTCAGCTATTTTTACACTTTTTCAAAACCCAAAACATAAGAGGC
>MU782085.1:13629-39457 GCA_026770625.1 Nicotiana glauca
GTTAACATCAAAATCCTCAATTATGATCAAATCAAAGTCCAAATTTCTTAAAAACTTCCAAATTGCATATTCGATCAAAAACCCGACCTAAACACCTCCGAATGACCTGAAACTTTGCATGCATATCCAAAATCACCTAACGGAGCTACTGCAAAATTCCATTCCGACTTCCGGATCAAAATCTCACCTATCAACCGGATTCCGCCAAAATTCCAACTTCGCCAATTCGAGCCTATTTCTACATCGGACTTCCAAATTCAATTCCGATCGCTCCCCTAAGTCATAAATCACCTCCCTAAACTAACCGAACCATCGGAATTTGCATCCGAGCCCTCTAACCACATAGTCAACTTCAGGTTGACTTTTGTAAAACAAACTCCATTCTAAAAGACTATATGCCTTATTTTGAACTAGAATCGACCCAAATTCACCCGATAGACTCTACTACTGATATAGAAACATGAAGCAACACAATAAAGGGGAAACGGGGCGGTAACTCTCATGACGACGGGCCGGGTCGTCACAAATTCGGCCAAGCAAAAGAAGAAACTAGAGTCAAATAATAAAAGATAAAGTTACAGAACTTCAAAAGATCGGTTTAGTCCAAAAACTAAAATCATTCGAACTTGCTATCTAACAACAACACATCATTACTTTCAAAATTTCGAGGAGAAAGATGATTGCCGGTACACCAAATTGTCTCGGATGTCTCGGTAAATGTAATTTTAATTTAAGAAGATAAAGGTACACAATCTCCTATCTATTATGAAATGCTCTTAGATACGGAAACTACATATCTACATTTTGATAAGTTGGCATTAATTTTAGTTGCCCTAAATCTAAGGATTTATTTTCAATGTCATTCAATTTCCGTAGTCACTATATTTTTATTACGCAGTATTTTGCATAAACATGAACTGTCAGGAAGGCTAGCTAAATGAGTAGTCAAACTAAGTGAAAATGATATTGTTTATCACTCACGTACGACTATAAAATCACAAATTTGGTAGATTTCATGATTAATCTTAGCTCGAACATATTACCCGAACATGTTATTTCTGGAATAATTCTCGGGATCTGGACCTTCTACACAATTAGGTCCACAAGTACTAAACTTCCCGAGTTAGGGACAATGCTTAATGCCTATCAGGGAAAGTAGTTAGATAATTCATAAAAGTTACTTTATTACTAACAACAAAGTCAAGTATGAAGCATATGCAACATGGCTTAAATTATCTTGGGGACTCGAAGCAAAAAAATTTATTTAACGATTGATCAAATCTAAGAAAACTATTTACCCCAAGAAAATCGAGCTGGATGTGCTAGTCTCGGATCTACTACTGATATCACTAGTTCCAAAAGCAACCCCGGGCTCTTTTTGAGAAATATTATTTTTGGATCAAACAATCCCGAGATCTAGCCATCCCTTATTTAGGCAATCCCTGATCTATCATCAATTAGAATAAAAATGAGGTAAGCCTGACTAATTTAATTTGGAATTGGCATAATATTCATTTATTACCTGTAGAATGAGACTTTACCCAAAGACAAACATTCTCTCGATAACTCTGAGTATGTCTCATCCTCTACTGCCTTATTGAAGGAGAATTATATTTGAGAATATTCAAGGCTCTAAAAGCTAAAATGCCACATGGGCCAAACAAACAAAATATATAATGCGAGAAATTTATTAAAAAAAGTAGTGAAAATTACTCCAGTAATAAGGCTTTAAATCGATAAGTCATCAAAGTCAGTATGAATAGCTCAAATCAAGATATGGCACGATCCTCGATAACATTTTGGAACCTCCGTAGTTCCCATCCAGAGTACCAAATATTTGATAAAAAGAGCTCTGGTACCGTCCCAATGTTGGAACTGGACCATTTGAAAGTCTATCAATATCGAAACTAACTCTCCTACTGGGGACTATTAAACTGCGAATTGTCAAATTATGAATGCAGTGTTTGAGTTCTCATACCTCAAAACTCAAACACTAGGAAGATTACTTATACTTGAAGATTAGTCAATTTAACCTGACATTATAAGAAGTGATACAAATAACTGATTGCCTTGGTAGATAGAATTCCTAAGAGTATTCCGATACTATTTACCATCTCAACTCAGTTAGTTGTATTGCTCATATCAAGCATAAACACTTCAAATAATGTTGAATGAGTTCTTCAAAAATACATATACTATATGTACACAAAAAGGATCGAGAACTCCATGTCAGAGTCAAGAATCTCACGATAAAAACGAGAGTTTTACATCTAAGTCAAGATAAATATATGCAAATAATCCACCAGAATATAGTTCACTTTGAACAAATGTGTGACTTATATTAGGTCCAACAACGACCATTCAAGTTAAATATATAAGCCTTTTTTAATGGCTAATTGTATTATGACTCGAATCAATTATCCCGTATATATAAACGAAAATCTCAAATATTTCAAACATGTGTCCCTCTCTACTTGGAAGTATGTTCATTTACTCCAATTTGGATTCAAATCCAAACAGACTAAATGTCTCTTCAAGATAAATCTACTATGATATATATTTATTTGGGGTCAATATTCCCTTAAACTCAATATCTACCGGGATCAATACTCCCGTAAATCTTAATGGGGTCAATACTCTTGTAAATCCTGTTGGGATTAATATTGATCAAACTAAAAGTCTACTCGGATCAATCGGTCCTATTTTATGCTTGAATAAAATGGAAACGTCCTTTTCATAGCGTTTAAAATATATAAAAGGCCCCTCTTTTATATAAAAGTTAGACACCCAAAGGTGCAACATTAAGACGTTGCACATGAAACGAGGCATCCAAATATATATTTTAAGTTTAAAAGACTAAGTATGAGCGCTCAAATAATTTTCTAAAGTGTCAAGAAAATTTAGTACTCGGATAAATTCCCTAAAATACCAAATGATGATAGTAGACCCGAAACACACGAGGAACACTGTATTATTCTCGGTCTAGGTTACAACCCTTCTAATGAAATAAAAAGGGTTAAGTAGTCATCATCTAAAATATATACCTCCGAGTCCCATATGTTTTTTCCTTTTCAGGAAATGGACCACATGGAAGGAATAATCAAATGCTCGAGATTTCATACTTCAAAGCTCTAATACTTGGGGGACTATATATATGGAAGGCAAAGAAGACTAGAAAAATCAGAATTCAAGTCAAACCTAAGGTCTACCCAACAAGTCGAAAGTTAAGAGCAAACTCACGAGCAAAAAATGCAAGCCTGCTTCAAAAACATGTGAAGAATACACTCGTGAATGTAAATTTCAAAATCCTGTGAATGTTTAGGTTAAAGGCAATATTTAATCATGGGTTGCAAGATATACCCTTGAATTTTTTACAAATTTATTATAAAGAAAATAGTTACGAAAGAGTTATAGATGATATTTAAATACATGTAAAGTATTATATAAATCGAAAGATAGAATGGTACAAAACTTTCCTTAAAGTTGTTCAAAGAAACATGTGTGTTCCTAACTTTTCTTTCATATGTTTACACCATTATGAAGTTGAGACATCTTCTTCATTAAGTGTCGTTCATAAAAGGACCCTCTTTTATAATTCGTACTTATTCAAAAAAGTCACGGAGCATTAAAGCATTTTTAATGCAAAGTTAAATAACAAAGGGTGAAACAAAAACCCAAACATTAAAATAGGCAAAAAAAATAAAGTCGGAATTTATATATCAAACTTTGCAAATATTTGTCTTCAAACCCGAAAAAAAAGACAGGGGTAAACAACCGATTATTGACGAAAGAAACATAAGTGGTGGAGTTGTTATCTGAATCTCTAAGTTCTGCAATCCTTTTTTTCTTCGTCTGATTTTTGTCCCTATTGGGTTTTTTATTTTGGCAAGGTTTTTAATGAGGCAGATGCAAGGATGAAAAAGATAAAATCTTTCACTTCCCGATCACATCACAGTGTGTAACCGAAAAGTGGGGGGACTATCTGTATTAGTAAAAAATAAACTCGCCATGTGGGTTTATTAAATGACGATGCGTGTTAGGAAATTTTGAAGAAAAGTGAAAAATGATATGTAAAGATGATATGTGAAACACCCACGGGACCGAACATACTCGTACCGTGCATGTTAGCCTCGGAACTGATCATCATTAAATAACCCTGATCAGGTGCGGGAGAATATCTAATAATTACAAATGAGGAAGGAATCAATTAATCCCGAATTATATGGGATTTACCATCATTACACCATCAGTTACAAATCAATTATCAATGAATGCAATAAATGATTGTAACGATCAGAACAAGGCAATCAATTACAAGATTGACTCAACAGGCACGAGATTGACTCAACAGGCACGGTATTAACTAAACATGCACGAGATTGAATCAACAGGCACGGGATTGACTCATCAATTACGAAATTAACTCATCAGTTATGAAATTAACTCATCAATTACGGAATTAACTCATCAATTACGGAATTTCAGCATTTACATAGCTGTTACAAGTCTTTCAAAAGTAATGGATGGATTGAGTAAATGCTCATAATGGACCAATAATTAAAGGAGAATGGTTACTTAGATTTAGCCCTATAAATAGACATACTTTTACCACCATCAAGGGAATCTAATTTTCTTCTCTACAATTATATACATTGTGATTTATAGCATATTGCTCTAAAGTTAGCCAATAGTTCGGCCATTCAAGATCAGTTCAGCTCATTATCCTATCAAGGATCATTTAATAAGAATTCTTTCTTCTCTGTTTTATTTTTATTATATTATCTATCATTAAATTTATTTCACACTTCTCTATCACGTTGTATTAACGAAATTTTATATCTTTCGGATTGAATCTGTTGCTAGTGGCCCGCCATATAAAATTATTGCTTTGACCTTGAAAACTATTTTTTGGGTTAAACACTAGGTTAGTTTACATTTTCGTAAATAGTTATAAATATTTTTTCAAAACCATTCTAAGTATTGGACTTAGCATAATAAGTAATAATTCTCTTACATATTATTCTCTGCGGGATTCGACCCTGACTCATAATTGAGTAAATTATATTGTATGCGACCGTGTCCATTTAATAGTAGTGGTTTTGGATGTCATCAAGCTCGAGCTCCATTAATGGAGTCTGAGACAAGGAAGTTACGTGAGAGAAAAGCTGAGATAGCGAGGATATGTTATGAAGAAGAAAATTGTTTCATTCAACTAAAAATAAGAATACAAGTCTCTCTATACGGATTCCTAATTCTTATTGAATTAAAACCAAGATCCTCTTCCAATACGGGCTCATATATATATATATATATAACCACTTACTATTATTTGTAACTAACCATGACAGCAGTCTAACTACACCGTAAGTGCACTTAACCATACTCTATAGTTTATATATAGTTAGTTATTGTCACACCCTCCCCCCCTCAAGCTGGGCAAGATATTAAGCACTCCTAGTTTGCTCAGTAGCTACTCATTATTACTCTCCCAAGTCACTATATTATCAAGTTTTCTTGTTGATCTTTTGTTCCAATATGCTGAATCTGGGATCTTTCCTTCATTTATCTTGTGCTTGACAAAATAGCAATCTATCTCTATATTTTTTGTCCTTTGATGAAATATGGGATTAGCTGCAATTTATGATACAACTTACTATCACAATACACATCCGCTAGTTGTGTAATAGAGATATTAAGATCTATAAAAAGTTTTAATAGACATATTATCTCTGTAGTTGCAGCTGCCAAACTCCTCTGTTTCTGCTAATCTTCTTGAGACTGGTTATTGTTTCTTTGACTTTCATGTGACTACTGATTCCCTAACCTTCACAAAAACCCAATCACTAATCTTCTAATGTTAGGACAAGTTGTCTAGTATGTATCACATAAACAAGTCAAATAGCATGTACTCTTGCTACTCATCAAGATTCTCATTCCTAAGTTTTGCTTGATGTAGTTCAGCACTCTTGCTCCTTCTTCCTAGTGAGATTGTTTAGGTGATTGCATGAATTGACTCAATGTATACACATAAAAAATAACATCAGGCCTTTTAATTATAAGATATATCACCAATCAACCTCTGATATGATAATACATCTTTCAACACCTCATCTTATGTCACTCTAACATGCTCATCAAAATCTGCAGAAGTAAACTTTTCATTTATGTCTATAGGAGTAGCTTCCGACTTGGCTCCTCCCAGTCCTAAACCATATATTAATTGAAGTATATACTTTCTATGGTTAAGTAAAATCCCTTCACTGGATATCATTATTTTTTCACTGTAAAATATCTCAACTCTCCAAGATCCTTTACTTTAAACTATTGATTTAGATCATCTTTTGTCTCCTGTATGAACTGCTCGTTGTTCCATGTGATGAGAAATCTACATACACGAACAACTAAAAATATTTCTCCCATTTTTTTGTAAATAATGAATAGTCGTAAGGATTTTGAACATAACTTGCCTCAATTAGTATTTCGGTGAGTTTGATATTTTTACTATCTTGAGGCTTGTGTCAACCCATACAAGGATTTCACTATTTTGCAGACTTTATCTCCCGTGTCTTCTAAAATCCTGAGGTAGTTCTCTGTATACTTATTCATGTAATTCTCCTTGTAAAAATTTATACACATTTATTTGGTACATGTTCCAACCTTTAGAGGATGCTAATGCAATGACTGATCTCACAATGGCAATTTGTGAGAATGTCTCATGGTAGTCAAGTCCTTCTTTTTTAGCTATATCTTTTTTCCACTAGCCTAGCCTTAAATTTTTTTCATTTCTCCATTGGCATTGAGCTTTATTTTATATACCCACTTTTATCCAACAGGGAACGCTATAAGGTGGCGAGGAAGGAGGCGAAGGTGGCGGTCACGGAAGCTAAAAATGCGGCGTTTGGTCGCATATACGAGGAATTAGAGGAGAAAGGCGGGGACAGGAAGTTATTCAGGTTGGCTAAAGTAAGGGAGAAGAAAGTGCGGGATCTGGACCAAGTTAGGTGCATCAAGGACGAGGATGGTAGAGTTCTGATGGGGGAGGCCCAAGTCAAGCAGAGGTGGCAAACGTACTTCCGAGGCCTGCTTAACGAGGAGGGGGATCAAGACATAGAGCTAGGGGAGCTGAGGTATTCAGAGCGCCATAGGGACCTTGGGTTCTGCAGGCATATTAGGGTAGAGGAGGTCGTGGGGGCTTTGCGTTGGATGAGTAGGGGTCGAGCGACCGGGCCAGACGAAATTCTGGTGGAGTTTTGGAAATGCATAGGTAGGTCAGGAGTGAAGTGGTTGTCCAGGTTGTTCAATGTGATCTTCAGGACTAAGAGGATGCCAGAGGAGTGGAGATGGAGCACAGTTGTGCCCGTATATAAGAACAAAGGGGATATCCAGTGTTATAACAACTATAGGGGTATCAAATTACTAAGCCATACCATGAAAGTCTGGGAGCGGGTGGTTGAGGCGAGGGTGAGGGTGATGACGTCTATTTCTGTGAACCAGTTCGGTTTCATGCCGGGCCACTCCACTACAGAAGCTATCCACCTTGTCAAGAGATTAGTGGAGAAGTTTAGGGACAAGAAGAAGGACATGCACGTGGTGTTTATCGACTTGGAGAAGGCGTACGACAAGGTTCCATGAGAGGTGCTATGGAGGTGCCTGGAGGCGAAGAGTGTGCCGGAAGCCTATATCAAAGTGATCAAGGACATGTACGATGGAGCTAAGATGAGGGTTAGGACGGTGGGTGGCGACTCAGGCCACTTCCCGGTGGTTATAGGGCTTCACCAAGGATCTGCGCTCAGCCCTCTCCTATTTGCTTTGGTGATGGATGCTCTAACTCGTCATATCCCAGGGGATGTGCCATGGTGTATGCTATTCGCTGACGACATAGTCTTAATAGACGAGACGAGGGTCGGTGTTAATGAGAGGTTGGAAGTTTGGAGACAGACTCTCGAGTCCAAGGGTTTCAAACTAAGCAGGTCTAAGACTGAATACCTGGAGTGCAAGTTTAGCGCCGAGCCGAGCGAAGAAGAAGTTGGTAGGGACGTGAAGCTTGGTTCCCAGGTCATCATCCAGAAGGACAGTTTCAAATATCTTGGGTCGGTGATTCATGGGGACGAAGAGATCGACGGGGATGTGACTCACCGTATAGGGGTCGGGTGGTCGAAATGGAGGCTTGCATCGGGAGACTTGTATGACAAGAAAGTGCCACAGAAACTCAAGGAGAAGTTTTATAGAGCTGTGGTTAGACCAACCATGTTGTACGGGGTGGAGTGATGGCCGGTGAAGAACTCTCATGTTCAGAGAATGAAGGTCGCGGAGATGAGGATGCTCAGGTTGATGTGCGGGCTCACCAGGTTGGATAGGGTCAGGAATGAAGTTATTCGGGAAAGGGTGGGGGTGGCCCCAATGGATGAGAAGCTGCGAGAAGCGAGACTTAGGTGGTTTGGGCATGTGCAGAGGAGAAGCCCCGATGCCCCGGTGAGGAGTTGCGAGCAGTTGTCGGTGGTTGGTACGAGTCGAGGCAGAGGGAGGCCCAAGAGGTATTGGGGAGAGGTGGTTCGGCAGGACATGGCTATAATGCGGATTGCCGAGGACATGGCCCTTGATAGGAAAGTCTGGAGGTCTAGTATCAGGGTTGTAGGATAGGGGCTTCTAGTATTTCACGCTCTTCTTCCCCAGGGTAGGGTTGGGGTTGGGGGGGTTTCCCATATAGGCTTGGTGTATTGTATTGCATGCCATTCTACTTATGATTTATGGTTTCGTAAATATTTCTGTGATTTCTCTGGAGTTACTAATGCCATTTGTTCTTCTTGTTGTTGTTTTGTTTATCTTATCCTTATATATGCCAGGTTATTTATGGTCTATGTTTACACAACTATTTATGTTATTTATGCTGGAGTCACTAATGCTTTGTTATTTTTGTTTTTGTTTTTGTTTTTTTTTCCTTTCTTGTTCCTGCGCCGAGGGTCGATTGGAAACAGCCTCTCTGCCCTATCGGGTAGGGGTAAGGCCTGCGTACATATTACCCTCCCCAGACCCCACCCTGTGGGACTATACTGGGTAGTTGTTGTTGTTGTTGTTGTTGTTTGTTCTATCCTTTTTGGTAAATCTAATATTTTCCAAGTTTTATTATCCTTTAGTATCTCGATTTCCAGCTACATTGCCTAATCCATCGATTGTTCTTTGAGGCCTCTGTAAAGCTCTGTGGTTCTGAGAGTGAGGACATCTTTGCACTGAAACTCTGACATTTTTCTTAAAGTATGTTGTATGAAAAAAAATTGATAGTGGATAGAATATCACTCCATGTACCTTCTTCTTTGTAAGATAGTCTTTCAACCATAAAGGATCCTTGGTGCTTCTCCCATGCCTCCTTGTTTCTTGACCATTGGACCCCAAATTCATTTTTGGTGCTACTTCTGCATGTTGCATCTCTACTCGTTCATCTTCTACTAGTTCATCTTCTTCTGAATTATGTAGTCCTTTCATTGACCAAGTTTCTTCTATTGCAGGTCAACCTTTTCTATCTTCACCATTAGGATTTGGTTCTATTGATGGTGTAATACCAGCTTTAGGCATAGCTTCAAGTGCAGGTTTAGCTTTTTCCTGCAGTGAATCATTTGGTGCCTGTAGTGGTTCAATATTATCTGATACACTTCCCGTTTCATGAACCATGGAAGGCTGCAAAAATGAATGTTTGACAAAAAAAAAAAAAGAAGCACTCCTTTAACACAATAGCCTTGCATACAAATGACTAGCTAGTGGCAAGGTCTATCAACCTATATCCCTTCTGTGTTTTTGAGTATCCCAAATGAATTACTGGCTTAGCTCTAGCTCAGAACTTACTGTCACAATCCAATTCCTGCTATAGGTCGTGATGGCGTACAACATCTCCGTTAGGCAAGCTACGGTGAACTATCAATTAAATTATTCAATTTATTACTTTTGAAGTCATGAGTTTGTTAAATAAAGAAAATCAATGCAAAGAAAACCATGCTGATACAAAACATTAATTAAACATGAAAAGCAAATGATGACAATGTTAAGCAAAACCATAACATCTATTGAAAACTCTCAAAACCTGGTGTCACAAGTGCATGAACATCTACTAGAACGTACAATACTGATGCAACGTCTGTGGGGAATGAAAAATAGACAAGACAAAATAAATGAATATGATGGAGAGAGTCTGTGTGTTGATGGCCGTAAAAAGGAATGCAGCTCACCATAAAGTCCCCTCAATAATTGAGCTCATGTTCCCAAATGACAACCGAATATACCTTCACAATAAGTGCGGAAGTGTAGCATGAGTACTTAAATCAATGCGTGCCCAATAAGTATCTAGCCTAACCTCAGAGGAGTAGTGAAAAAGGGTTGATATTGACACTTACTAGTGGCTCAATAAATCATTACTATAAATTATAAATAAATATGAAACACAACGGTACTAGTGAGGTAAGAACTTTAACGAACATAACCATTATAGCTACACGTACATAAGCCCCCTTATCTCGCTACATGCACATTAAACACCACCCTTATAACGACGCATACACATCTCGCCACCCTTATACTCCACACAATAACAAATCAACCCCTATAACAAGCCCACATATGCCATAATATCACAAAAACAACAATATTGCAAAGCCACATTAATCTATAGCCCACTGCTCTATAATAAGATGCACAATAATATGAAAATAGTATACGAGTTCCGGGAAATAAACAATAAAGCATGTTCAAATAGCAAACAACCCCAATCCAAGGCATATTAATAGCCTAAGGTCTAATTCAATCACAAACCAGACATACACCCATGTACACACTCGTCACCTCATAAATATGTCATTTCACATAGCATAAACAATACAAGTTAGACCAAATCCTATGGGGTAATTCCCCCGCACAAAGTTAGGCAAATAATTACCTCAAACAAGCTAAGTCTATACTCTAAGAGGCCCTTCCCACATGAATCAACATCCAAACGACTCGAATCTAGCCAAAACAACTAAATTATATCAATAAAAGTCATAGCAAACAAGCCCAAATATAAAATCTAAGATGTTGGTTCAATTATACAAAATCAACTCAAAAAGTCAAACCCGGGACAATACCTCGAAACTCTTCAAAACTAACAAATTCTTATCACTCATTCCAATACAAATTCAAATATATGTGTTTCATCCATATCCGACCTCAAGTCTACCCTCAAATCGTCAATTTTTACTTTTGAAAAGTTTTTACTACAATTCCCAATTTGTTTCACATAGATTCATCAATCAATCACTATAATCAAGGTAGGAATCACGAATAATAAATAAATCCGAGTCAAAGATACTTACCCAATCCAAATCGTGAAAATCCCCTCTAAAATCTCCCAAATTTGAGCTCAAGATCTCAAAATGTGATAAAATAACCAAAACACTCAAAAATAGAATACTTAAGGTCTGCCTGGGCATACCCTTTGCAATCATAGGACCAACTTCGTGATGGCAAAGCACAACCAAATGTTTCCTCAGAAAAACACCAAGTGAACTCGAGTTCCTAGTCACGAACATGATGCACGCTGCCGTTCGGCCTACTCATATACGGTCTTCGACACGCGGTCGAGAAGGCTAAAAGCATGACACCCCAATCAGCCTTCCCTTTTATGTGAACGTGTCTCCCAGATCATGATCATGAAGTCCATTGCCTCTCCATCTCCTCAAACGTGACCTCCAAATCACGAATACGTAGAATAAACCCCTCCTACTACCAAAATTCCATCCTCGAACATGACTGTCTTGTTGGGAAAATGATGAAGAAACCAGACACCAACATCAGCAGTCTAAAACAAGGGGAAATGGCATGAAGCCCAAGTGAAACACACCTGAGGCCCTCGGGACCCCGTTCAATCACACCTACCAATCCTAAAATATAACACAGACCTAACTAATGTCTCAAATCACACAAAATAACATCAAAACTATGAATCGCACCTTAATATAATCCTAAGTATCTAATCCGCATTTCCAAATTCAAAACTTACGCAGAACATGCCTAACAACTCGGAATAACCTCAAAGTTTGCATGCAAATCCTAAATAACATAACGGATATATTTCGACTCCTCAAATTGCAATCCTAATCCAATATTATTAAAGTCAACTCTCAGTCATGCCTATCAACCTTTCAAATCTTCAACTTTTCAATTTCCGCCAAATAGAACCAAATCAACCTAGGGACCTATAAATCCAAATTCAGGCATATGCTCAAGCCCAAAATCACCATACAAACCAATTGAAACCATCAAATACTATTTGGAGAACGTCTACACAAAAATCAAACTCTGATTAACTCTAACAACTTAAGCCTCCAACCAAGGGACTAAGCGTCCCGATTCAATTCAAAAATCTCACAAAACCAAATCAGTTATCCCGGAAAGTCACATAATCAAAAACACATATACGGGGAGCTTCAAAAGGGAAACGGGGCTAAAATACTCAAACAACCAGTTGGGTCATTAAACAATGTTTGGCATGATCGTGGGAGTAATGATCCGATAGGTCGTTTTGAGTTATTTCTTTTCATTTTATAGTTTGAGACCTTGCATACCTTTATTTGATGATTTGTGACTTGCTTTCATGGTTCGTATTGATTTCCTAAAAGTTTAAAGGTGATTTTTCAAAGAAACTTGACTTTTGATCTTTAAAATAGTTAGAGTTGACCACTATCAATATTTTTAGTAAATAATCGCATATCAACATTTTGACGATACCGGTAGGTTGATATGATAATTCTAAACTTATACCTATATTTGGTTTGGGTCCCGAGTGATTTGAGGCAGTTTCGATGCTTATTGTGGAAAGTTAGAATTTGAAATTATGAACTTTGAAATCTTTGAGTTTTTATGCTTGATTCTTGATTTTAGATGTTACTTTAATGATGTAAACATACGATCAAGTTTGTATGATGTTATTGTACATGTGTGAATATTTGGACAAAGGTCCGAGGGGATTGGGTGAATTTTTGATAAGTTCATACTATTTTGGAAGAGACTTTAGTTTGTGGTGCTACAAAACTCGCAATCACAATGGTCTGTGCGCGAATGCGGGCCTCACATTTATGATGCTAGGGAGGAGCTGGGAAGCTTCGCAATTGCGAACCTTTGGTTGCTTTTGCATGGGGGGACCTTCGCATTTGTGACATTAGCAATTGTGATGTCTCTATCGCAGTTACGAGATATGAGGCGCAGAGGTTGGATCACATTTTTTACCACTTGTTCACTTTTGCGAAATTGTGATACCTCTAGCTGGGTAAAAGGTAAGGATTTGGGGATTTAGCTTATTTTATACAATCTTTGAGACCTAGATTCCACGTGGAGGCGATTTTGGAGAGCAATTTCTATCTTACTTTATAGGTTAGTAACTTTAGATTATTTTTATCAAATTCTACTACTTTTTCGTTGAATTTTATGCGTAAAACTAAGATTTCACGGAGAAGAAATAGGTTTTTATGTAGAAATTTAGGATTTTATATTTTAGCGATTATACATAGATTTTAGGTCGAACCTTGAAACAAATAATATATTTTGACTCAGGGTGAATGGATAATCGGTATTTAGTCCTAATATCGGATTTCGGTCATGTGCCCCCGGTTGAATTTTTGTTAACTTTTCCAAATATGATAAAGATCGAACAAATTTTATGCTAGGATAATTTCTAAAGCTTTTTTTGACTCATTTAAACATTAATTATTTGGGTGGTTTTGTAATCTTTCTCTAAAGGAAAAAAGCAATGTTGGATTGCTGAATTTTACTGGAAGGAGGTAAGTGTCTTGGTTAATCTTGATTAAAGTAAATTAGAATGAAATTGTGTCTAGTTGCTATATGCTCTATGCGTTGGGGCGTGTATATGCAAAGTAACGAGCATATATGCGATTGTTATGGGTCAAGCATGAGGGTAGATCTAGCTTTATTTATACAATGTTGCTTATGCATTATGTCTTCCATGCTCAAAAAACATTGCGAAACTCTTTGATTATTCTTATTCAGGTTAATAGCGATGTTGAGCTTGTTGAGATATTGGGCGTTATGATTATTGAAATATGATTTGGCTATTGGTGCAAAAGTGATGGTAAATTCTCATACGACAAGTTATATCTAATTGCTCTTCTTGATGTTGTTTGTGATTTGCGCCTAGTTTGATATTGCTTTATTTGTTTATGCTTGGTAAGGAAGAGTGAGTTGCACGAAAGGTAATGTCGTGCTTGTAAGGATGAGTGATTATGCACGAAAGGTGTTTTTGTGCTATAATTATAAGTAAATGTCATTGCATGAAGGGTGTTCCATGCTTGAGAGGAAGAGAGAATACACACGAAAGGTGTTTCTGTGATTGCTATTATACTGTGCTTGTAAAAATGAGAGTGAAAGCACAAAGGGTCATGTGATGCCGGTTGTTGTCATTTATTTTTCTTTATTTTACTATACAAATTGAGGACTTGGCTATGTTACTTCGTGGTTATCTTTGGAATCCTTGTCTTGATTTGCTTGTGAAAGCATAAAATGTGGTTTACTTTAGTTGTATCTTTATTTATTTCTCGTTCTTTATCTCCTAATTTTTGTGCTTGTTATCTCTCTCACATGTAATTTATCTTGTCATTTTACTTGCTAATTTACCTGTTATCTCATCTCATTATTTCTCATTACTTAAATGTACATGCTTATACATAGGTATCTTGTCTTATCCTTGTAACTACCTCGTCTGGATTAGGTTCGACACTTACAGAGTGTATTGGGTTGGTTGTACTCATACTATACTTGTGGATTTTTGTGTCGATTTTGGTGATGTTTCCGGTGTTACTCAGAAGACAGACTATCTAGTTGGTAGAGGAAACCCGAGGTAGTGTTGCAATCTCATTTGCATGCCTTGGAGTCTCTTGTCTTATAGTCTTATTACTATTTATTTGTTTTGAGTAGTGTATTATCACTCCAAACTTTGTATTTAGTTCAATTTGTATGCTCATGTACTAAGTGTCTTTAGCTTCTAGGAGATGTGTGGTGGTTGGGGGTTTCAGACTTGATTTAATTCTTCTGAATTCTATCTTTTATTCATTGTATCATATTATTTACATTTTATATTAACTTTATTATTTGGTAAGTGTTGGCTAGCCTAGAAAATAGTATTACGTCCATCATAGCCCTATTGGTTGGGATTTTGGGTCATACCAAGTTGGTTCGAAGCATTAGGTTACATAGGTCTCAAAAGTTAAGAGCAAGCTTAATAGAGTCTTGAGGATCGGTACGGAGACGTTTTTACTTATCTTCTAGAGGCTATAAGGCTTTAGAAAACTTCATTCTCTTTCTTTATCTATCGTTCAACTTTGTTATACCCTAAAGTATGAATCTTGCTTCTATTATTCTCTCACAGATGGTGAGGACATGTGCTTCGACTCTAGCTTATTAAGAGTCGAAGCCCTAAATTGTTGTCACTACCAGGAGTAGGGGCTGGGGAAATGGTAGAGGATAAGGCAAAGACATAAGCAGGACTCAGCCTGGAGTACCTGCCACAACACTCATAATCGAGTCTCAGTTGGCTCCAGAGGACAAGATTCTCGTTCGGTCGACCTGGTAGGACCAAATTAGGTCACAGAGGGATTTATTACTACCCTAGTGCTTCAGGATGCCTTAGTCCTCATGGTTGGCTTCATGGGGATTATCGCCCTGGCTAATGTATTTCCTATGGCGCCAATCGCTTCTCAGGCCGAGGAAGGAGTTTAGAATCTTGTTGCTCACACCCCTGGGAAGAAGCCCATGGTTATCGGCCCCCAAAGATTACACCAATTGGGGTGGTTTAGCCTATTACTACCACGTAGCCCGGGGATCGGTACACGATATCAGCCGATGAGCTGAAGAGGTTGGAAAAGTTCATAAAGTTGCATCCCCCTTACTTTGGTGGTTCACCTTCACAGGATGCACGAGACTTCTTGGATAGTTTCCATGAGATTTTACGCAACTTGGAACTAGTTGGGTCCAATGGAGTTGAGTTTACCACCTTCCAGATGTATTGTTCAACCAAGAGATGGTGGCAGGTCTATGAGGTGGCAAGGCCGGTAAGATCACCTCCTCTTTCATAGGCTCAGTTATCGCAATTATTCTTGGAGAAGTTTATTGCCCTCACTCAGAGGGACAAGTTATGTAGCCAGTTCGAGCATCTTCAGCAAGGTAGCATGACTGTCACCCATTGTGGGACCCGATTTGTTGATTTATCTTTCTATGCAGCTACTAGATCCCTACTGAGAGAAAGAAGGTGCAAATGTTTATAGAGAGGCTTACTTATGGAATTAGACTTCATATACCCGAGAGCCCGAGGCCGAGACCTCTTTCACACATATAGTGGAGATTGCTAGGATGATATAGCAAATTAGAGGCTAGATGAGAAAGACAACCTCAGATAAGAGGCCCCATCATTTTTGAGGATTACATTGTGCCTCATCTCGAGCTAGGGGTTCTTTTGGTAGAGGTCATGTTGTTCGACTGGTGCATTCAGTTCTCCAGGTTTCTCACGGTACTTCAGGCAGCCATTGTGCCTTTGAACCTCGTTCCAAGTAGTCAGTATTCAGTGTAACCCCAACTTCAATTAGTGTACCTCTTATGTAGAGCTACCATGGTGGTTATTTGGGTCATCTGGGATAGCCCCATGTTCAGTAGCCACATCAGCAGAGGGCTTGTTAAGTGTGTGGGGATTTGAGGCATATTGTGAGGTTTCACCCTAGGTCAAAGAGCAGTATGCCAAAGCAGGGTACTCATACCATGATTCGTGCACCAGTTCCTACACCACCTGCTCAGCCGGCTGGGTGTGGGGGTCATTTATCCATAGGTGGTGGCCAATAAGTTAGAGGTAGAGGCCAGTAAATGAGAGGCCATTCTAGAGGTGAAGGATAGATTGTTGAGGCTCACCCCTATTGTTATGCATTTCCGGCTAGGCTTGAGATGAAGTCGTCCGATATAGTTATTACACGCATTATTTCAGTCTGTCATAGAGATCCTTCAGTGTTCTTTCATCCAGGTTCTACATATTATTATGTGTCTTTGCATCCCACTTGAGTATGCCTCGTGATTCTCTTGATGTTGCTACTTTTGTGTCCACGCATGTTGGGGATTCTATAGTAATAGATCGGGTGTACTTGTCTTGTGTTGTTACTATTAATGGTTTTGATACTATAGTCAATTTTGTGTTGTTAGATATGGTTGATTTTGAGGTTATTTCAGGTACGTATTGGTTGTCCCGTATCATGATATCCTGGATTTTCATGCCAAGTATGTGACTTTAGCCATGTCGGTTTTGCCTAGGATAGAGTGGAGAGGGATCCCCAATCATTCTACTAATAGGGTGGTTTAATTTTTGAGGGTTCGGCGCGTGATTGAGAAGAGATATTTAGCACAATATGCTTACATCTAGAATTCTAGTGTGGCGGTTCCTTATATAGATTAGGTGCCGATTGTGAAGGAGTTCCCAGAGGTTATTCTTGTAGATTTGTAGGGAATGTCACCCGATAGAGATATTGAATTTTGCATTGATTTGGTTCTTCGAACTCAGGCCATTTCTACCCCTCCCCCCCCACCGTACCATATGACTTAGTTGAAGGATCATTTGCAAGATTTGCTTGATAATGGATTCATTAGGCCAAGTGTTTTACCTTATATCACAACCCGAAATTTCCAACGTCGGAATCGTGATGGCGCCTAACATTTCACTTGCTAGGCAAGCCAATATTAGAATATTTTTACAATTTTTAACAGTTTAAAATTCTTACTGAGAAAGAAGTGATACCACTGCAATAATCCAATGTAATGATGCGGAAGGTAAAAAATCCAAATATCTGATGCATCCCTCGACCTGGTATCACAAGTGCACGAGTTACTAGAACAGTACAAACAAGGGTCTGAAATAACATAAAGTTGCCTAAAAAGAAAGTACACAGCCAAATAAAAATGGAACGGGACGCCAAGAGCTGCAGGCGATGAGCAGTTGTTAGTCCATACAAGTTGTCCAATCCTAGCATGTAATAACTGTTGTTGGGACCGACTCCAGAATATGCACAAGAAGTGCAGAGTGTAGTATGAGTACAACTGATCCCATGTACTCTGTAAGTGCCAAGCCTAACCTCGACGAAGTAGTGACGAGGCTAAGGCGGGTCACTTACATTACAACGTGTACGTAGTATGTAAAAAAGATAGAAAAGGAAATACGGAACAAAATAGGAAAGTTAACTGAAGGTAGTAGCTAAAACCTCAAGAAATAAGCCAGTGACGATCAGATTTACCAATCCTTAGAGTTTTAAGTGAAAATACCGAAAACCAACACAGCTCAACATATAGAAACACATAGCTTGCTGCGGCGTGTAACCCAATCCCATCGTACAACACAATCCTCCCTTATTCCAACGTAACAATAACAACAATCAAAATGAATTAAAAAAATATGGCGGCGTGCAACCCGATCCCACCATATAAAAATATCAGTATCACATTTCACCCTTATTTCACCAGTTACGGCGTGCAATCTGATCCGACCATATCATTACAAGTTCACCCTTATTCCACCATATCAATCCACCTTATTTAATGTGTTGCAGCACACAACTTGATCCCACCATATTAGTACCAAATAAACAACGAGCACAGTCATATCAATAATTCAAATTACAAGAACCTCTATGATTAATGAATACAACACTGAACCAGAAAGGAAATCATGTCCAACATGGGAATTCACATAAGTAATACCACACAGAAAGAAAATTCCAATAAATGGCAATAAGGAGGTGCAAGTAAGTCAATCAAAGCAAATAGTGGGGAATCATGAAAATATGAAAAGATCTAACATTATTGACGGGACGAAACACTGATTAACAAGTAGAAACTAAGCATGGAAGGCATTTAGAGCATATAGCAGTTAAGACAGGGAAGGAGATATTTAAGAAAAAATGGAAAATTAAGGAAATAAGTGATTCAGCAGCATATGAGCACATTTCACCTCACATATACGTCGCAACACATGAAATACACAAAGCACATAATCCAAGGTTCCCTAATTCCCTCAAGTCAAGGTTAAACTTCACACTTACCTTACTTCGATGTCTGAGGGTACCTAATTCCCTCAAGTTAAGATTAAACTCAACACTTACCTCACTCCCGCAGTCAATTCAGATCTCTACGGGGACCTTTCCCCTAGAATCCACCTCCAAACCACTCGTATCTAACTACAATTAACTCAATAATATCAAACTTTGCTGAAGGAATCAATTACAATGCATAAATTTTGAATGCCCAAACTTACCCCCAAAAAGTCAAAAATCGACTCCAGGCTCGCTTGGTCAAAACACGTGGTTCGGGTAAAAATCTTTTTACCCCCCAATTGTCACGACCCAAACTCGATCGTGATGGCGCCCAACAATATAGCTAGGAAAGCCTGACCAATTACACTCACGAACCCAACCTGATAACTCATTTCCGGCAATTTAAGGGAAATTTAACGGTTTAAAGAAATAATAAGCCGATGTTTGTAATAAAAAAACAATATGGAACAGACCGAAATATCCGACGAAACACTCCCAACAGAATCTGGGGTCACGAGTCTAGAGCCTCTAAACAACGGAGTAACAAATATTCGAAGATACATAGGTCTGGAATGCGGAAATAAAACTGAATAAAAGGGAGATTTCGGGTCCTGCGAACGTCAAGCAGCTACCTCGACAACTCTAATAAAACTCTGGAAGACAGTGACTGCTCAGCTAAGTCTCTGAAACACCTGAATCTGCACACATGGTGCAGGGAGTAAAGTGAGTACTTCCAACTCAGTGGTAATAGACATATATAATGACTGAAAGTAAGAAATCCCGAAATACCACAATGCAAAGCTGAAATTAACCACTTAGCACACTAAACGATGAAACAACAGTAATCAACGATGGATAGACAAATAGATATCAATGCATGAATGCAATGCAATGCACATGATCGTTGTGGCGTACAGACCAATCCATTGGGTACCTGCGCTCACTGTGGGGTTCAGACTCCGGAGGGGCTTCTATAGCCCAAGCGCAATGACATGGTAGCATTCGCTGCGGCGTGCAGCCCGGTCCACAATCAGTCCAGTTATATATGCATGCAAGCCACACATGCACAATCAAGTTTACCATTTTCGATTCCATTTTTTACAGGTATTATAGTTTGAGTTATTTAAAACCTTAGAAGATTGCTAATCATTTCTAGACAGTACTTAACTCACGACTGATATCATGGAAACATGCTCAATTTTATGGCAACAGTGATAATAATCCCTAAGGGATCCAAATAGTTGGCACGCAGCCCAAATATGTTCATAACAATCCAAGTAGGATGTTACCAGCCAATTTCTAGTCAATAACACAGTATAGACATCACTCAGACAGACTAAGCCATAGTTAAGTCCACAAACGACCCCGCACTCACCGTAGAGTACGTGTCTTGCCTCAATACAGCGTCATAATGTGAGATATCGGGGTTTCAAACTCTCAGGTCGTCATCTACATCTATTACTCACCTCAAGCTGGCCATAGACTAGTCTGAAATGCCCTTTCCTCTTGAATCGACTTCCTCGCGCGTCGAATCTAGTCAAAACCACAATGAATACATCACTATATGCTACAGAAACATAACCCAATCAAAATTACTTGAAAAATACTAAAAAATCACGAAGCTGGCAAAACCTGAGCCCCGGGCCCACTTATCGAAAAATTATGAAATTTACATCACTGGATTCCTCGTCTCTCCATGAGTCTATACATATCAAATTTACAAAAAGCGGAGTTCGTTTGCCCCTCCAAACTCACATTTAACTCTCTTGAGTTTTCAAGCCCTAACCTCCATTTTTAACCTTTAAATCCTTGAAATTCAGTGGTTAATCAATGTTTTTACACCAAAATAACATATTTCGAGGCTAATAGTTCTTACGTGATGAAGCTCCTTCGATTTCTCCTCAAAATTGCCTAAGAACAACCCTAGTCGAAGTCCCAAATATTTTCTTAACTTCTGAAATTCGCGAACACTGTTCATTAAACACAGGCCTGATTTCCGCTTCTGGTCATTTAACCTCACCTGCGGTACCCCTTATGCGACATATTGACCGCTTATGCAGTCTCACTTAAAAATTCGTGGGACCGCTTATGTGACTCAGCATCTGCTTTTGCGGTCCTCCATCGACCGCTTCTGCATGTGTATTATCCGCTTATGCGGACCCGCTGAAGCGACCCCCTAGTCTGCTTATGCGGAATTGCCCTGGGCCATGCCTGACCGCTTATGCGGCCATCCCACTGCATCTGCGGAACCTCTTATGCGGCTCCTTTTCCGCAGATGCTGAAACAACAGAAGGCAGAAGTTCAGACCTGCAACATCCTTCCAAAGTTCCTGTTTAACCACCCGAAATCACACCAAGGCCCCCGAGACCTCAACCAAAAACACCAACACATCCTATAACCTTATTCAAACTTGTTCCAATCCTCAAAACACGTAAAACAATGCTAAAACCAATAAATACATCGGATTCAAGCCTAGTTTTCATCAAAATTTCCGAAATGCGCATTCAATCAAAAACCTGACCAAACGATGTTCGAATGACCTGAAAATTTGAAGACATATCCAAAATCACCTAACGGAGCTACTGCAACTCTCGAAATTCCATTCCGACACTCGGATCATAATCTCACCTACCCACCGAAATTCGCCAAAATTCAAACTTAGCCAATTCAAGCCTAATTCTACACCGTACCTCCAAATTCAATTCCGATTGCGCTCCTAAGTCACAAATCATCCCCCGAAGCTAACCGAATCATCAGAATTCATATCCGAGCCCTCTAACTAAATAGTCAACTTCCATTTGACTTTTCCAAAACAAGCTCCCCTTTAAGAGACTAAGTGTCTCATTTCTAACTAAAAACATTCCAATTCTATTCAACCAACTCAAATATTGATATTAAATCATAGTGAAGCATAATATGGGCGGTAACTCACGTGATGACGGGCCGGGTCGTCACATTCTCCCCAACTAAAAAAAACGCTCATCCTCGAGCGGGTCAAGAAACATACCTGGAGTCTCAAATAAGTGAGGATATCTAATTCGCGTCTCCTGCTCGGTCTCCCAAGTGGCCTCCTCCACGGGCCGCCCTCTCCACTGCACTTTCACCGAAGATATGTCCTTTGATCTCAACTTTCGAAACTGACAACCCAAGATAGCCACTGGCTCCACATCGTAGGTTAAGTCCTTATCCAATTGGATCGTGCTGAAGTCTAATACATGAGACGGGTCCCCAACATACTTCGGGAGCATAGAAACATGGAACACCGGGTGAACTCCCGACAAGCTGGGTGTCAAAGCAAGCATATAAGCCACCTTCCCAATCCTCCTAAGTATCTCAAAAGGTCTAATGAACCGTGGACTCAGCTTCCCTTTCTATCCAAACCTCATAACGCCTTTCATAGGCGAAACCTTCCACAAGACCTTCTCGCCCACCGAATAAGATATATCTCGAACCTTCCGGTCCGCATAACTCTTCTGACGCGACTAGGCTGTACGAAGTCTCTCCTGGATCACTTTCACCTTCTCTAAGGAATCCTGAACTAACTCTATCCCCAATAGTCTAGCCCCGCCGGGTTCAAACCAACCAACTGGAGATCTACACCGTCTCCCATATAAGGCCTCATACGGTGCCATCTGAATGCTGGACTGATAGCTGTTGTTGTAAGCAAACTCTGCAAGAGGCAAGTAACTAGCCCAAGAACCTCCAAAGTCAATAACACAGGCACGCAACATGTCCTCCACTATCTGAATGGTACGCTCGGACTGCCCGTCCGTCTGAGGATGAAACGCTGTGCTCAACTCCACCTGTGAACCCTACTCTCGCTGAAACGTCCTCCAGAACTGAGAGGTGAACTGAGTACCCCTATCTGATATAATAGAAACTGGGACCCCATGCAACCGTACAATCTCCCGGATAAAAATCTCTACTAACCGCTCCGAAGAATAGGTGGTACAGGACGGAATGAAGTGCGCGGACTTGGTCAGTCAATCCACAATCACCCAAATTGAATCAAACTTCCTCGTTGTCCAAGGGAGACCACTCACGAAGTCCATAGTAATCCTCTCCCATTTCCATTCGGGAATATCCATGCGCTGAAGCACACCACCGGGCCTCTGATGCTCATACTTGACCTGCTGACAGTTGAGGCACCGAGCTACACAACTCAGAATATCCTTCTTTATTCTTCTCCACCAGTAATGCTGCCTCAAATCCTGATACATCTTTGCGGTACCTGGATGAATAGAATACTGCGAGCTATGGGCCTCCTCCAATATTAACCCCCAAAGCCCGCCCACATTGGGCATGCAAATCCGGCCCTGCATTCTCAACACACCATCACTATCAATAGTCACATCCCTGGCATCATCATGCTGAACTCTGTCCTTAAGGACAAGCAAATGTGGATCATCATAATGACGTTCTCTAATGCGATCATACAAGGAAGACCGAGATACCACACAAGCCAACACCCGACTGGACTCAGAAATATCTAACCTCACCATCCGATTGGCCAAGGCCTGAACGTCAACTGCAAAGGGCCTCTCCCCAACTGGAATGTATGCCAAACTACCCATACTGATTGCCTTTCGACTCAAAGCATCGGCCACTACATTGGCCTTCCCTGGATGATACAAAATCTTGATATCATAGTCCTTGAGTAACTCAAGCCATCTCCGTTGCCTTCAATTAAGATCCTTCTGCTTAAACAAGTGCTGAAGACTACGATGGTCAGTGAACACCTCACATGATACGCCATATAGATAGTGCCTCCAAATCTTCAAGGCATGAACTATAGCAGCCAATTCTAAGTCACGAACAGGGTAGTTCTTTTCATGGGGATTTAACTGACGAGAAGCATAAGCAATAACTCTACCCTCCTGCATAAGTACACAACTGATCCCAATTCTCGAAGCATCACAATACACCATGCAAGAACCTGAAGCTGATGGAAATACTAGTACCGGAGCTGTGGTCAAAGTTGACTTGAGCTTCTGGAAGCTCTCCTCGCACTCATCCGACCACACAAATGAAGCATTCTTCTGCCTCAATTTCGTCAAAGGTGAAGCAATAGATGAAAAACCCTGAACGAACCTGCGGTAATAACCCGCCAAACTGAGGAAACTCCGAATCTCAGTAGCTGAGGACGGCCTGGGCCAACTCTGCACCACCTCGATCTTCTTTGGGTCAACCTGAATACCATCACTGGACACCACGTGTCCTAGAAAAGCCAAGGAACTAAGCCAGAACTCACATTTGGAGAACTTTGCATAAAGTTTCTCCTCTCTCAATCTCTGCAATGCAACCCTCAAGTGTTGAGCGTGCTCTTCCTGGCTACGCGAGTACACCAGAATATCGTCAATAAACACGGTCACAAACGAATCCATATACGGCCAAAATACACCATTCATCAAGTGCATGAATGCGGTTGGGGCATTAGTCAGCCCAAATGACATAACCAGAAACTCATAGTGCCCAATCTCGTCCTGAAAGCCATCTTCATAATGTCTGAATCCCTAATCTTCAGCTGGTGATAGCCTGATCAGAGGTCAATCTTAGAGAATACCTTTGCTCCCTGAAGCTGATCAAACAAATCCTCAATATGGGGTAGTGGGTACTTGTTCTTCACTGTCATCTTGTTCAACTGTCTGTAATCAATGCACATTCTCATTGTGCCATCCTTCTTCTTTACAAATAAGACCGGTGCACCCCACGGTGACACACTCGGGCGAATAAACCCCTTTTCTAGGAGTTCCTGAAGCTGCTCCTTCAATTCCTTTGGCTCTGCTGGTTCCATACGATAGGGAGGAATAGAAATGGGCTGAGTGCCCGGCAACAGATCAATACCGAAATCAATGTCCCTGTCCGGCGGCATGCCCGGCACCAGATCAATACCGAAATCAATGTCCCTGTCCGCCGGCATGCCCGACAGGTCTGCTGGAAACACATCTGGAAACTCTCTCACAACAGGCACAGATCAATACTAGGAGTCTCAGCTTCAACATCTTTCACAAACGCTAAATATGACAGACATCCTTTCCCAAATATCCACTGTGCCTTTATGAAGGAAATTACCCTGCTGGGAATATAATCGGTCAAACCTCGCCACTCAATCATCGGAATACCTGGAATAGCCAACGTAATTGTCTTGGCATGACAGTCCAGAATAGCATGGTATGGAGATAGCCAATCCATACCCAGAATCACATCAAAGTCTACCATACCCAACAACAACAAATCAACTCGGGTATCCAGACCCCCAATAGTAACAAGACAAGACTGATATACGTGATCCACAATAATTGTATCGCCCACCGGGGTAGATACATGCACAGGCAAGGCAAGACAACCACGGGTCATACCCAAATGATGAGCAAAATATGAAGATACATAGGAATAGGTAGAACCGGGATCAAATAAGACAGAAGCATTCCTGTGGCAGACTGAGATAATACATGTGATGACGGCATCTGATGCAATGGCATCCTTCCTATCTGGAAGAGCATAGAATCGAGCCTGACCACCGCTAGTTCGGTCTTCACCCCTGGGGCGACCTCTGGCTACCTGGCCCCCACTCCTAGCTGACTGGGTGGGTGCTGAAGAAATAGGAGCAGAAGATAAGGGCTGATCCCTCTGCTGGGACTATCTACCACGGAGCCGAGGACACTGTCTCCTCATATGACCCAACTCACCACACTCGTAGCAACGACCTGGAGCTGGAGAAGGGGAATGAAGGGAAC
>MU782093.1:6970-44692 GCA_026770625.1 Nicotiana glauca
ATTATTTGATAAATTAAATGCTATAAACTGGTAATGGGATATGGATTGGGTTGTGAGTGTTAATTGGTCGGGCTTGCCTAGCAATTGTGTTGGGCGCTATCATGACCGGGATTGGGGTCGTGACATCTGAACATTTTAATAAATGAATCCCGTTTCGATTGTCCTTTACTTGGAAAAACTCCATTTGTTATACCCTCACGGGTGTAGTGAGAAAAATGAGGTGTGATAGCTCTAGCGACTCTGCTGGGGAATTAACCCAGAACCACTGGTTCAGGGTTAGAAATTCGAGCTTAGAATAACTGTTATATTTGGCGTTATTTGATTTTTCCTATATGTTTCATGCTAAATGTGTTAAGTGCTTTACCGCTTTTATATTTGGTGAATTGTATGTATAAACTGCTATGAAGCCCTTCCTCTCTCTAAGTCTTCTAAATCATGAAGAAGGGTGCACTTCGTGTGACTTCTTTTCTGTCTAAAGTCTAATCCTTTTTTAGAATGAGGTTCGGATAAGTTGCTAAGCCGGCGGAGCTTCTGTATCCCTGGTACGATGCCCCCCCTCGACTCGAGTTGTCCGCACGGGTAAGCCAGGTCTAGAACAATAAACCCAGGTTTTTAAACCTAAAAAAACAAAGCCTAATGTCGGATACCTAGTAGGAACATTTGTCTGCATCATGTACATTTGAATGGAGACTCAACATAGGAGTTGGGTCTGTCTAGGACAGGTGTACCTAAAATATAAAGACCAATATGATGCATCTTACTTCCTATTTGCGCATTCATTTGCTTCGAATTTGCATGTTGACCGGCTTATAAGGAAGATTTAGGGAAAATATAATGAGATGTTTGAGAGAGATAAATGCCTGCCTTGAAAAATCCAATGTCCAAATAGTGCTGAAACTCTGCCAAATTTTTGAGAAAAATGAAAAAAAAGGAATAAAAGGAAAAAGAAAACTTTTTTATTTTATTTACCAATGAAATGAAAGAATTGGTTGCATCGTTTCCAAAAAAATAGTCTGCTTTATTCACCTGAACTACGTCAGTTTGATTCTCACCGGATGTGAGATACGTAGGTAACCCCCATCGGGTCCAACTTCCCCTTTTGCAGAAATAGCCCCAAAACAACAAAAAAAAATTAGTGTTGTCATAAATAAGTTAGGTGATGTCATTCTTGTCTGAAATAAGTTAAATGTCCCCAAAAGGACGCCGAAAGGCCATTTTTGCAAGAACATCCACCCTGAGTCATTTTCAACGGTTAGCAGACACAGCCTTAAAATCTTCCTCCTTGAAGTGCTAAAAGGTCGTATCTACAAAATCAAGATGTAATTTTCCTTAAAAGTAATCTTTTTGAAAAATGATCATTTTTTTATCGTTAAATCACCTTAAATAAATGTGCAGGATGAGCACGATTGGAATTGAAGCCTTCACAGTCCTTAAAGAGATCCCTTTGAAACTCCATCTGTGGTGGAATGACCTAAGCAAGGGTAGTAGAGAGACGGTGGTGAAGATTTTGGCCGGTCTCGTTGGGTTATTGAACATCAAGCCGAGGCAGGATATTATTGAAGCATTGATACCTTTTTGGGACTCCACTAGCAATGTGTTCTGGTTCTCAGATTTTGAGCTCATGCCGACCTTAGAGGAGATGGCAGGTTATGCAGGCCTCAACAGAAACCTGAGGGGTCAATATCCTTTGTCACCAAGACCGGTATCTCCATACTGATTTCTGGATTTATTGAGTATTAGTCGTGATGTTCAGAACAAGGACTTATCTAAAGGATGTTGTACTCTCATGTTCTTGTATCAACCTTATGGTAATCCTCGGGGTTTCGAAGAGCCGAATCTTGGGTTGACCCATGCCGAGAATAGAGATAAATGGGAGACGAGGTGAGGTTTGGCATTCATAACAGCATTCTTGGGGGTGGTGATCTGCCCGCGCAAAGATGCTAAGATAGAAATAGGCCTCGTAGGGATGGTCGATGTTGCGATCAAAAAGGCCAACAGCACTGTAGTTCCTTTGATTTTGTCAGAAATCTACCGAGCTTTAACTGTCTGCCATGAAGGAGGAAGATTTTTTCAGGGCTGCAATTTGCTACTTCAACTATGGATGCAAGAAAACCTTTGTCATCAGGTGGGGTATATGAATGCCGGTTTGACCGGGTTAAAATGCATTGAAAAGTTTGACAAACGAGTAACAGGTATTGAATTTCCAGAAGGTACTGAAGCTTGGTTTAAATAACTAAGATCCTTAACGTCCGGTAAAATTGAATGGGCATTTGGGTGGCTTCCCGCCACCGAAGCGCTGCTATATTCTCTTAATGGGCATCCGGAGCATCCATCCATATGCTCCCCATCGGGTATTGCGGTAGTTGGGAAGGTTTCAAACCGTCCCTAATGATGAAGACCTGAGCAAACAATTCATCGAGTTAGGTCCCAGAGCTGCATTTCCAAAGGATAGAATTCGCAAGTTATGGAATTAGTGCAGATTCCTCGAGCCCAGAACCATGGTTCGAGATTTAGCTAGAGGCGAAGTGGACCCAAAGTATAATGTATGGTTTGAGAAGAGATTCCATATTCACCTAATACCCGCTAAAATAGCCCATGTCCAGCAATTTACGGATGACTCACGAGAACAATGGGTTAGCTGGAAAAGGAATAAACCTACAGGGCCGAAATAAGCAAACTGGAGAATCAGGCTATGCAACTTCAATTTGAAAAAGATGTACAAGCCGTTGTAGATGAGGGGGGAAAAGAAGAGTCTAATCTAATAAAATGAGGCCCTTAAGGCTCAGATCCGAAAAATGAGAATATCTGTCAAGAAACCAGAGAGGAGCCGGGCTGACTAGAAACTCATAAATGAACTGAAAGGGAAAGCTCGCGAGAGCCAAATGGACTTGAAGAGATCGGAAGCTAGCTTGGCAAGGATTCGGGCCAGATGGACAAAGGGCGCAAAAGAGCGGGCACTTTATATGCAGCAGATGAAGAAGGATTCTGAGGGGAGCGTCACTGTCCTAAGAGGAACAATAGCCACTCTCGAATACAGGATATTCAGGCATGCTAGAGATTCCAGAGCACATAGGAAACATTGTTACGAACTAATGGCGCGGATGGAGGAAAAAATGCATAGGTTTGAAGATCAACTCCTTGATAATTCTCAAGTGCTAGAAACCTGGGATCAACAGATAGGACGGCTGCTGCAGGAAAAGAACAGGATTAGAAAAGAGGTTGCAAATATCGCGCATTACATTATTGCAAAATGCAGAGCATGCGAGAACATGACCCGTACCACCTTTTTTGCGGCAGTGATGACATTCGTCCGGTAAATAATGAGCAATTTGGATAGGCTCCAAAGGGATCTCGCACAAAGGCCCGCGACAAGGCCGAATGATACCTCACGGGCCCCAGGAAATTTTAAGGCATTAATGCATTCTTAATCTTTGTTTTGAGTCTGTATTTTCATATTAAAGTTTGTAAGTCGGTTTCTTTTCAAGTTTGCTTTGTTGTCCTTTCAAAGTTTGTAACTTCTTCCAAGAGTTATAATAAGAGCAGTTGTTTTTTTTTTAAATATATGGCTACGTATTCTTACATCAGCCAGAACTACTTACGATATGATTCATACGGGGACATGATACGTAGGCAATCCACATAAGATTCGACCACCACTAAAAAAAAGGGGAAAAAGAAAAATAAATAAAATAAAGGAAAGTCTGAGAGACGTTAAAAGAAGAGGCACAATTATGAGAAGCCGGAATTACGCATGCAACTGAAGCAAATGCATGATAGAAATGGTTAACTGCTTAGGTGCATTGCATTTTTAATGTATGTTTTCCCATCTGTTAAATACCCTAACGCTAACGTGATGGTTTCATTGTGTCACATCAATCAGAAAAGTGGTTGGTTGTGGTTCTAGAAATAGTAACTCCTCTCTACAACATAAAAACCCAAAAGGTTGATGGCGGATAACAACAAAATTGGGGTGGTTGATATTAGTACCCCAAAGTGGTTGGTTGAACAGGACACAGGTTTGGCTGATGAGGTGAGGATGTTAAGACAACACATAACATACATGTATCAGGCTTGGATGGTCGGGAAGACACCAATACCGCCACCCAGTTTCTCAGATGTTGTCCTTACCCAAACTTTGGCATTTTTCAATCACCCCAGTATCTCCATCACTCTTTCTCCAAGTTCTGAGAGGCTGAAGAACATAGAACAGTCCTTAAAAAACGTGCAAGGGACGGGAGACCAAGGTAGCATGTCTTACCAAAAGTTATGTACACTCCCTGACATCCGCCTGCTCGCAAGGTTTAAGGTACCAAAGTTCAACTTGAATAAGGAGTGCGAAGATTTGGTAGTCCATCTGAGGGAATATTGCAAGGAAATGAGGAATGTTGGTGAGAAAGACGATTTGCTAATGGCGTACTTCAATAAAAGCTTGACTGGGGCAGCCTTAGAGTGGTATAATCGTCAGAATATTAGTAAATGGCATACATCGGATGAAATGTCTTAGGATGTTGTGCGACATTTTTAGAACAACACAAACATCATCCCGGATCACTCCTCCACATCTCAGATAGAAAATAAACCTAAAGGAAGTTTTAGGAAGTTCTGGCTCAGATGGAGTGAACAAGTTCCTCGGGATAATCTTCCCATGGAAAGAAAAGATGTCGTAGAACCCCACTAACGACAAAGTCCAGTGGTTGTTCTTGCTAAATGCCCTCATCCTCCATATCGACCCCATGGATCTCCTTTTAATCCTCCCGACTGCTACTTCTCTCTACAGAACCCCTGAAGTCGTCCATCACTTCCCCACTATCATATCCACATTGCACCACCCTATGTTCCACATCTTCAAGGCCCGTGATGGTCCGCGCCGCTCCCACAAAGGTCTCGTCTGCCTCCTCAAGCATATCAGCCACATGCCCGCAAAAGGTTCCAACCGAGGTCGGAACATAAAATAGAAAGATTACTGAAAAAAGAGAATGCTTTCGGAGAATCTTATGCAAGTTTGTTTGAAAAGTTAAAGTGTTCCATCCTGATTGAGCCACTCCTCGGTTATACTCTAGACCCATATGAAAAGGGCTTTGATCCTACTGTACGAAGCATGTAGCACTCTAATGTCCAAGGGAATAGAATTGAGAATTGTCATTCTTTGAAAAAAGAAATAGAAAGAATGATTCACGAAGGGGTAATCGTGATCAATGACAGTGGTAGGGAGCATGCGAATCCTCTTGAGAATGTGCTGATTAAAGTTGATGATATTAAAGTTGGTAATGGTCTTGGAAATATTAATGCGGAGCTGAGTGGTTAAAGATGCCAAGCGCGGCAATTGGAAAGATATTCCTTTTTGGCTAGCCAGGAAGGAGTCTTGGTAGTTCGCTCTGATTTTCCTTCAAGTTTGTCTGGATTATTTCTAGGGTTGTAATTCAGATTTTATTTTCAGTTTGTTTAAAGTGTGCAAACCTTGTTACCTGATATCTTCCAATAAAATGAAATTTCTTTTCTTCGTTATCCTGATATTTTGTTTTTGTTTTTCTTTTTTATCTTGTATAGCTCTTTTTATGCTGGTTCTAATGACATGGCATGCATGAGGAATCCTCAGCCAAGTCTAAAAAAATCAATCTGACTCTAAACCCAAGGCAAATGGAGCAGTCGAGGCAGCCAACAAGAACATAAAGAAAATACTGAGGAAAATGGTAGAAAGTTCCAGGCAATGGCATGAGAAGTTACCATTTGCGTTATTGGGTTATCGCACTACTGTTCGTACTCCAGTAGGTGCAACTCATTATCTATTGGTATATGGCACTGAAGCAGTGATTCCTGCGAAAGTTGAAATCACGTCTCTTCGGATTGTCGTCGAGGTTGAGATTGATGATGATGAGTAGGTCAAAACCCATTTGGAGCAGTTGAGTTTAATTGATGAAAAAAGATTGGCAGCAGTATGTCATGGCCAATTGTATCAAAAGAGGAAGGCAAAGTGTATAACAAGAAGGTGCGTCCCAGGAGGTTTGAAGTGGGGCAGCAAGTGTTGAAACGGATCTTTCCACATCAGGCTGAAGCAAAAGGCAAGTTTGCCCCGAACTGGCAAGGACCATTCATTGTGACCAGAGTATTGTCCAATGGCACTTTATGTTTAACAGATATTGAAGGAAAATGCATAGATATGGCTATCAATTCTGATGCAGTCAAGAGATATTATGTATAATTTCTTTAGTATAATCACTGATTGTTTGTACTTGGCATTATCTCAAAGGTTGAAATGACGAAGGCAATTTGTTCTGCTATCTAAATACTTTACCCTTTGTTCACCCTTTTGAGCCTTATTTATTTTATTTCGTACCCCTCTTTTGGAATAATAAACCAAGAAGAAAGGAAAAGAGAAGAAAGAAAAGAAAAAGGAAAAAATATAAAGAAAAGAAAAATAGGAAAAGAAAATATATAATAATAAGTGAAGAGAAAAACTGTAACAACAAGGAATTTGGGTGAACTACGTTTGACATGATTCCTCTTAAGGATACGTAGGCAACTTCACGGCTCGGTCATAGGGAAATAAAAATCGAAAGATCCCCAAGCAAGAAACTGGGGCAGAAATTTTGTTTGTAATAATAAATTTGGTTCCAAAAGTTGTAATTCTAACCCTTTGAATTTGGTTAAGCTTTTGATACCCTTTTTCTTTCTAACCATATCTAAGAACCCATATTAATGTCCAAAGAAAGACCTCCCGATCAGTCTTCAAGAGGTTCCAAGTCAAGCAAGTAAAGTTGATTCATACCAGGGGCAACACTTCGGTTTAAGCAAAGAAATGAAAATGAGAGAGTCTTATCGGTGAAAACCCACAAGGGTACCGTAAGGCGATGAAAGATGAAAGAAATGAGAGAGTCTTATTGGTGAAAACCCTCGCAGGGCACTATAAGGCATTGAAATATGAGAGAAACCCAAAAATGAGAAAGTCTTACTGGTGAAAACCTTCACGGGCACCATGAAGAGACGAGGAATAGCGAAAGGGGCATGTGAGATAAGGCGGGTGGCAGAAATCCGTCGAAGCATCAAGCAGAACAAAGATGATGATTCAGCAAAGAGTTGGGTTAGGCACGGAGCAAGACAACTGGAAATTGATTGAATTGAATAGACTGGGTTGATTAATCCGAAATGCACAACATGATCATTGGGAATCGGTTATCCCATTTAGATAAGTCCTTTTTCTTTTCTCAAACGGTCATCTAAAGGAAGATTTTCTCTTTTATTCTTATCTTTTGAAATCATCGCATTTCTTTTCTTTTGGCTAAGGTTTTTTTCAATAATAATTTGATTCTAACAAATAAGAAGGAATTTCAAAGCTTATTACCAGTTTCTAATATGGTGCGAAGTGAAGGGTGGCTAGGATAGGCTGACGATGATATGAAGAGATGTAAAAGGCGTCATTAGAAATCCAAATGATGGGAATAGTCTAAGATTTCTTGAAAGGAATGGGATCAGATAAGAAAGACTAGAAGTGGAAAGCAACAATTGGGAAGTTTGTGGATCAGGAATAGTCAGAGGGTCGGAAATTCTCGATCGAGTTCAAGGCAGTCGAATAAGACTGAATATGGAAAGGAAAGAAGGGAAAACCATCCTCAGCAGGAGTATCGCATCCAGTCACCACACCCTAAACTGACCAATTTTTCTTTGTGTTTGAAACAGGGGCAGGAAGTAGCGGAGAAAATTTTCCGCGAAAAGGGAGCAAGTACCAAACAGCCACCAAACAGGGGCAAAAATTTTTCTTTGTACATTTTTAAGTTTTGAAGTCAGGAGCCCGCTTGGAGAAAGAGGTGTACTATTTAAAGTTTTGAAGTCAGGAGCCCGCTTGGAGAACAGAGGTGTACTATTTAAAGTTTTGAAATCAGGAGCCCGCCTGGAGAATAGAGGTGTACATTTTTAAGTTTTGAAGTCAGGAGTCCTCCTGGAGAACAGAGGTTTATTTTTAGAATTTCGAAGTCAGGAGCCCACCTGAAGAACAGAGGTGTACTTTTTAAGTTTTGAAGTCAGGAGCCCGCCTGAAGAATAGAGGTGTACTTTTTAAGTTTTAAAGTCAGGAGCCCTCCTGGAGAACAGAGGTGTAATTTTTAAAGTTGTGAAGTCAAGAGCCCGCCTGGAGAACAGAGGTGTAACTTTTTAAGTTTTGAAGTCAGGAGCCCGCCTGGAGAACAGAGGCGTACCTTTTAAAGTCGTGAAGTCAGGAGCCCGCCTGGAGAACAGAGGTGTAGTTTTGAAGTTTTGAATTCAGGAGCCCGCCTGGAGAACAGAGGTGTACTTTTAAGATTTTGAATTGAGGAGCCTGCCTAGAGAACAGAGGTGTACATTTTTAAGTTTTGAAGTTAGGAGCCCGCCTGGAGAACAGAGATGTACTTTTTAAAGTTTTGAAGTCAGGAGCCCGTCTGGATAATAGAAGAATAAATTTAAGTTTGGAAGTCAGGAGCCCGCCTGGATAATAGAGGAGTAAATTTAAGTTTTGAAGTGAGGAGCCCGCCTGGAGAACAAAGGAAGTAAAATCAAGTTTTGAAGTCAGGAGCCCGCCTGAGAACAGAGGTGTACTTTTAAGTTGTTTAAAGTCAGAAGACCGCCTGGAGAACAGAGGTGTATTTTTAGACTTTTGAAGTCAGGAGCCTGCCTGGAGAATAGAGGAAGTAAAGTAAAGTTTTGAAGTCAGGAGCCCTCCTGGAGAACAGAGGTGTACTTTTTAAGTTTTGAAGTTAAGAGCCCGCCTGGAGAACAGAGGTGTACATTTTTAAGTTTTGAAGTCAGGAGCTCGCCCGGAGAACAGAGGTGTAATTTTTAAAGTTTTGAAGTCAGGAGCCCGCCTGGATAATAGAGGAATAAATTTAAGTTTGGAAGTCAGGAGCCCGTCTGGATAATAGAGAAGTAAATTTAAGTTTTGAAGTCAGGAGGCCGCCTGGAGAACAGAGGAAGTAAAATCAAGTTTTGAAGTCAGGAGCCCGCCTAGAGAATAGAGGTGTACTTTTAAGTTGTTTAATGTTAGGAGCCCGCCTAGAGAACATATGTGTACTTTTAAAGTTGTTAAAATAAGGAGATCGCCCGTAAAACAGAGGATCATTTCAAGGTATTAAAATTAGGAGCCCGCTTGGAGAGCGGAGGAATACAATTCAAATCAAGAAGTCGG
Organism: Nicotiana glauca; assembly: GCA_026770625.1. Lineage (NCBI taxonomy): Eukaryota > Viridiplantae > Streptophyta > Magnoliopsida > Solanales > Solanaceae > Nicotiana > Nicotiana glauca. Next base: position 16,122 of record MU782093.1, read on the forward strand.
TGCAAGGCAGCAACAAAGGAATTGCTATAAGAGAATACAAGACAACAAGGCAACAGGAAACACAAGAGCAAGTTTGAAGGCCTAGATAGGATCTTGTAATTCATAGACTATAGTTTAGTCTAGCTTCTTATTTTCTTGTATCATGGTGTAATAAAGTGTCAGCAAGTAACAGCAGCAACAGCAATAGTAAACACAGCTTCATGGTAGTCCCAGCTACCAAAACTTCCCGAACTATATTGACTTGATTCCTTTTTAGCCATGGATATGTAGGAAATCTTTGAAGCAGAGGTTCGGTCGATAATCTTTCAAAAAATGCTTCATACGGAGTATTCAAACGGGGAAAAAATCGCTCGTATCTGCTCACTCTATCTTTGCACGAAAACTCTTCATGTTTCCGGACAAAGAGGGACAGCTGTGAGCACATGATTTTTTGCCTCACATGAATTACTCCCACAAAATCAAACAAAAATTGTTTGTTTTTATTGTGTGCGATTTGGTGAATTTTCATGATATTTTTGTTATTATTTGCATTTGTTTGTGCTTGTGTATTTTATTTAAATTGATAAAAAATACCAAAATATGTTACAATTGCATTTAGGATTTAATTTTACAACTAGGATTGATTAAGTAAGTAGTTGCTTTATAAAAATGAAAAATCACAAAAAATAACGTAATTTGCATTTTAGTGTTTAATTGTGTGATTTGGTATTTAATTATGTGCAATAATTGTTATTTAGAGTTAATTAGTATCTTTAAGATAATTTGGTTATATAAATTAATCTAGAATTTTAGGTTTTACTATTGGAAAATAATTTAGGAAGAAAATAAAAGAAAAAGAGAAGGAAAATAACAGAACCCGGAATTGGGCCAAATTCAATGTTAATTCAAAAGGGCCAAATAGTTACCCGTCCAAATCACCCCACTCCAGCCCAATCCCACGCCTTATACCCGGTCCAAACCTTCAGTTCATGAGACGTTCAAAATGATGTAGTGTGGTGAGAATACTACGTCGTTTCATGTTAATTAATCTCAGCCATTCATCTAGTCCCCATCCAACGGTCCACAGCCTCGCCTTTAACCCATACTCATCCCCTGACCCGATCGAACAAGGACTGAGCCAGTCTTTGAGGTTCTTAAACGACACCATTCAGATTAAGTGGTTGATCTAGGCCGTTGGTCCTAGTGGATCTAACGGTTTGAATTCAATCCCTGAATCCATATAAAAAGGGAGTAACGCACCCTACCCCCCTCAGAACCCCTACCCCTCTCTCGTCTCTAATAACTCAGAGACAACCCTGTCTCTCGCCGCCTTGCCCCGCCGCTCTCCGCCCACCAGAAATTGCCTCACGGCAGTTCCGGTGGCCCAAACCACCCCAAATTTACACTGTGTGATCACCATAACCTCCCCATCTCTGATCCACCCTCAATTTCCTTCGAATCCCAGCCTATCTTCTCAGATAATCAAAATCCTAACATCCCCTCCACCGTGTCCGTCGACACCACCTCTGATGGCCACCAAAATTACACCACTGAACCATCATCACCTCCTCATCCCAAATACCAACTCTGTTTCCTTTGAACGCCCCTAGAACGTGTTGAATATCAAACCTTAGCCATGAACCCTAGTAGCCGCCACCATTCCCCCACTACCTTCTGGTGGCGGCACCATCTCGTTTCAGCCCCAAATCAACACCAAATGTCCATCCAACTTCCCCCCATCCCTAATCTACCACCGGTTTCCTTCGAACAAGGCCGGAACCCTTCGAATCTAAATTCGAATGAACGACCCCTAAAAACCCAAACCCCAGGATTGGTACGTAGTTGGAAAATTGAGGTCGTAATCGACCTTAGTCGCGTGTTATCAGTCGAGAACACTCGATTAAGGTCCATTTCGACTTCAAATTCGAAAATTGAAGTTTCGATTCAAGATCAGGTCAGGCACAGGTGACTGTCCAAAATTTTAGGTCTTTTGTATTTCTTTCTTTAGTAAATATTATCTTCCTCTACTCCTTTCCTTTTATTTTTATTTTTATTTCGAATGTTTATTTGGTCAGTTTATTCTAGGATTTTCTATTTTAGCTTTTCGAGTTTATAGATTGTTTGTTTTGTTTGGTTTTCTCTATTTGAATAATAGTTTAAACTCACATAATAGTAGTTCTTAAACTAATTCGTGCCAGTTTAGTTAAAAGATAAATTTGTTTCGATTTTAGTATTAAGAACTATTAGGCGAACTGTGATGAGTTTGTTTGTGTAAGAGATTGAATAGCCTAAATTTGTGGATGTTTAGAACTTTCATAACGTAAATAAGGTTTTAGGGGGTAATTTGGGAATCTAAACTGAGTGGCATAAAAGCACGGGTTATCAGGGTATGCCTTAATTTAAAATGCAGGTTGCACATACCAATTGAATTAAAATAATGGGAAAAGAGGCTAATAGTGGAACTGACAATCTTTATAGGCTGGAAAATTAGAAAATGATGGGGGAATTATTTTCTTAATTGGTTAAATGCTCTTAAGAGCTGGAAAAAAGGTTTAAGGTTGGGGATATAAAATGGTGACATTGAGACCTAAAAGGGGATTTGGCCATACACTTGGATATATACTCATAGAAAGATTTTGAGAAAGAAAAAATATCCTGTAAAGCTAAGAGTTTAAGAAAGAATACACTCATAGAAAGATTTTGAGAAAGAAAAAACATCCTGTAAAGCTAAGAGTTTAAGAAAGAATACACATATAGAAAGACAGAGAGGCTGAGAGTTGTTGTTCTGATAAGTCAGTAGCTGAGGTTCAAAGGCTCCCGGTTAATATCTGAGTTTCAATTCAGTCATTCAAGCTAGTTTGTTACATTGGTCCTTATTTTCCAAGATTTTTTGGGTTTGTGAAACTTCATTCTATGTTTGAAGTGGATTGGTTTTGATCTTTGAGTCTGGTTTAGTTTGCTGTTGAGTTTTGAAGTCATTTTCCTGGTCTATTGGTGTTATTTGCTGGGTTGGATTGTTGCTGTTGCTGGTGTTAATTTTCTGTTGACTGACCTTGCTGATAGCTCATTCTTTCCTTCCCTTTTGGTTTTAATTCCAGGTACTCCTTTGATTTCATATGATATGTGAAGAGTCAATGTATAGTTAAATTGGAAGATATATGAAGATAGGTTGTTTGATTTCCCGTTTGAAGCCCTCCTGTTCTACTTTTGGTTCAACCACGTAGTATAGTTGTGTTTTATGTGAACAATGTGATAATTTGTAAATAACTGGACTGTCGGACTGAATTCAGCAAGTGCTAGCTTTGATTTTCTTGCATTTGGTGTTCCTATCACAGTTCACAACCTTAAAACGAATTCAAAACTAGTTAATAGAAGTTTACAGTGAATCAGCCTGGGATTTAAATGCTCGAAGTCATTTTGCACAGGATGGAAATTTGTAATTTGTTAAGCTTAGGAGTTTATTAGCCTGTTTATGTCATATGTCATAAATGATCCGTTTGAGCATATAAAACCAGTAGATGAATTTACAATCTATTAAGATTCACTCACAATCATGACTAGTCTAGCTTATCAAATCCTATTTGAGCTTACAAAGTCAAGTATCTAGTCATTCATGTTTAAGTTCAGAATTTGTTAAATTAAAATAGACGTAACTCGATTTATTGAGCCACTGTTAATGGAGGTTGAGAAATGTTTAACAACATTGGCCTAATTTCACCTGGATCGTTTGGGCCATAAAAATTGATTTAATATAGCCCAATCATATGATAGTTGTCCTGAATTAACACCAGGCCCAACCTTTCTAAGTCAATTAATCTCATTGGGTCAAAGCCTGGGCAGTTTGGGCCCAAGTCGCAAATTCGCCACCTTCATATTGGGCCTGCTCAGAAGCCTTGGAGAAACTTCTTATACGATCCGGCTATCTTTTGGGTTAGATTCGAAGCCCAGATCATTAAAAGCCCGAAGTCATATTCGAAGTCATTGGTTTGATTTGCAATACAATTTTTGGGTCTTCAAAGTTAAATAGCGCATTTGAATTAAGAGATTTTTCTCTTGTTCAAGTGTGGACTTGAACATGGGACCCAAATTCCTTGATTGTTTTTAATAGTAGTAATCAATAATTCTAATTAATTATGGCCTTTTTAGAGAAAATACTTAATAGGAAATCATAGCTTCTTTAGGATGCCCTTTAAAATAAAACGAGGTGCACCGTGCCAAACAAAATTCGTACATTGCATGGCCCTCTTTGAATGCTCATCTTAAAATACTTAGAGACTGGGACGGGCCATTTAGCAAACTTTCATGGCCGCCCCCAAAGTAAATAATGTGCTAGTCGCTTTAGATGCGTTCTTTAATAATTTTTCCTTCCTAAATTCGGGTGTGCATTTCATGTGACCCAAATCCAAATCCCAAACGTTGAATAAAATGTGTCGAGGGTCCAGGTGCATTTCATGTGACGTGATCCAAAAACATGTTTTAAGCGACGTTCAATTTCCTAAAAACTCAATTACAAGCGGTAAACAATTTTAAAAGTGCACTATAGGATGACATGTACAGAAATCAGATTTTTAGCCAATTATAATAATTGAGTGACCGTGCTAGAACCACGGAGCTCGGGAATGCTTAACACCTTCTCCTGAGCTAATAGAGTTCCTTACCCGGATTTCTGGTTCGTGACTATTAAACAACGTCAAACCTTTTCCCCGATTCGGGATTCAAACCGGTGACTTGGGACACCATAAATCTCCCAAGTGGCGACTCTGAACCTTTTAATAAATGAATCCCGTTTCGATTGTCCTTTAATTGGAAAAACTCCATTTATTATACCCTCACGAGTGTAGTGAGAAAAATGAGGTGTGACACCCCTTAGGATATGATATTTGATAGTTAAAATGCCTTGTGCGTGAGGTGACGAGCGTGTACTTGAGCTAATTATTGAAAACCCGATTTTACTTTAAGTATTTAAACGGAGTTCCTTTCTCTCCTTTTTTATTCCACTTGCAAACTTTGCCTGATGTTAGTTAGAAAAGCATGCCTAGTTGACTTAATTGCCTATTTGCTTAAACTGCCTTAATTGCATTACGTGAAGCATGTTAGGCTAGAATTAACTGTTTACTCGTACGAAGTTGGTATCTAATTAAATATTCTTGTGTTGCTACTGTGTATTTTAATTTGGGACTACGGGACGGCATCCCGGGAGATCCCCTGCACGAAATTATGATCCGGACTTAGGTGCAGGATACCAAGAGATCCTAGGCACATATATTAAGGATACCGAGAGATGGTCGGGATACCAAGAGATCCCTGGCATATTGAGGATAGCAAAAGATCCTCGGGATACCAAGAGATCCCTAGTGTATATATTGAGGATACCAAGATATCACCAGTTATTATCCTTGTTGTGAGTGGTATTTCTTTGTGATTTGCTTTATATTCTGTTTCCGTTATTGTACTCTTATTACCCTATATAGATTCTTACTATTGCTTCTCAATTATATTGTTTATATTATCATGTCGTTTTGTTATTATTAACCTCAGTAGGGCCCTGACCTTCCTCGTCACTACTCAACCGAGGTTAGGCTTGCACTTACTGAGTACCGTTGGGGTGTACTCATGCCTCTTATGTGCATGTTTTTCATGTGCATATCCAGGTACCGATGATCAGGCCTACCATCCTTGAGGGAGGCGACTGTTTAGAGACTCCGAGGTACATTTTCCACGTCCGCAGACCAAGGAGTCCATTTCCATTCCTGCTTTAGTATTTAGCCCTTCCGTACTTTTCTATTGTTAGACATTCCGGAGTTAGAGCTATGAAGCTTTTATCTTAGCTTGTGATTCGTAGGGTTTCGGGTCTTGGATTTAGATATTGGTTTTGAGACTTATACATATATATGGTGTATGCCGAGTGGCACACTAAACACTATTATTGTTTTATTTCTGTTTTTGAACCATTTTATATTCCGCAAGTTTGGTTATCTTCCGCAATTTAGGCTTACCTAGTCATAGAGACTAGGTGCCATCACGATGGTTCACGGAGGGAGAACCGGGGTTGTGACAAGTTGGTATCAGAGCTCTAGGTTCATAGGAGTCACGGATCACAAGTGGGTTTATTAGAGTCTCGCTGATTGGTACAGAGACGCCTATACTTATCTACGAGAGGCTATGTAACTGTTAGGAAAATTCCACTTCATTTGATTTCCTTGTCATGCGAGATTTTTGATATCATAATTCTTAACTTCTGTCTTTCTATCCTCTCACAGATGGTGAGGACACGTGCTACTCGAGATGATCAGTTACCCGTGCCCCCTACTACAGCCATTAGAGGCCGAGGCCGGGGTAGAGGATGAGGATGCGCACGTGGTGCAGCCAGAGTACCTGGGCGAGCTGCTGCCGAGGTACCACTAGAAGTTCCAGCCAGAGTCCAGGCACCTGACACGCCTACTACTGCTACTACTACTACAGCCTTTCAAGAGACTGTGGCACAGTTCATGAGCATGTACACCACGTTGGCTCAGGCAGGGTTGCTTCCCCTTGCTACAGCCATATCCCAGGCCGGGGGAGGAGCACAGAATCCCGCCGCCCACACTCCTGAGCAGCGAGTGCATGTTGAGTAGGTCCCTGAGATTATTCCTGTACCACCTGCAGTGCCGGTTCAGCCCGAAGACAGAGCAGTGGAGACTTGAGAGGTTCAAGAAGTATGATCCTCCGATATTCAGTGGACTAGCATTCAGTTGACTTAATTGCCTATTTGCTTAAACTGCCTTAATTACATTACGTGAAGCATGTTAGGCTAGAATTAACTATTTACTCGTACAAAGTTGGTATTTAAGTTAATATTCTTATGTTGCACTATATATTTTAATTTGGGACTATGGAACGGCATCTCGGGAGATCCCCTGCACGAAATTATGATCTGTACTGAGGTGCGCGATACCAAGAGATCCTAGGCACATATATTGAAGATACCGAGAGATATTCAGTATACCAAGAGATCCTCGGGATACCAAGATATCCCTAGTGTATATATTGAGGATACCAAGAGATCATCGGAATACCAAGAGACCCCCGGTTATTATCCTTATTGTGAGTGGTATTTCCTTGTCATTTGCCTTTATATTCTGTTTCTGTTATTGTACTCTTATTACCCTATATAGATTCTTACTGTAGCTTCTCAATTATATTGTTTATCTTATCATGTCATTTTATTATTATTAACCTCAGTAGGGCCCTGACCTTCCTCGTCACTACTCAACCGATATTAGGTTTGGCACTTACTAAGTACCGCTATGGTGTACTCATGCCTTTTCTATGCATGTATTTTATCTGCAGATCCAGGTACCGCTGATCACGCCTACCATCCTTGAGGGAGGTGACTGCTTATAGACTCTGAGGTACATCTTCTGCGTCAGCTGACCAAGGAGTCCCTTTTTATTCCTTCTTTAGTATTTATCCCTTCTGTAATTTTTTGTTATTATACATTCTGGAGTTAAAGCTATGAAGCATTTGTCTTAGCTTGTGATTTGTGGGGTTTCGGGTCTTGGATTTAGATATTATTTTTGAGACTTATACATATATATGGTGTATGCCTAGTGGCACATTTAACACTATTATTGCTTTATTTCTGTTTTGAACCATTTTATATTCTGCATGTTTGGTTATCGTCCACAATTTAGGCTTACCTAGTCATAGAGACTAGGTGCCATCACGATGGTTCACGGAGGGCGAACCGGGGTCTTGACAAGAGTGCACCGGTAATCGAAGAAGTTGCTAAAAAAACCTCTACTCAACTAACTAGACGAAGGTCAAATTTGAAACAAAAAGAATCCCCAACTATGATATTAAGAGAAAATGCTTCGTTGGATGAAATAAAAGTAGGATCAATATTTGACAAAAAGAAGAGTATAATTAACTATTTTTCGAATATAGCAATCAAAGGACATTTTGAATTCAAGGTTTTTAGATCAAGCTCAATGTAATGATCTGACCCGTCATTTGGCTTTTTAGAACCCCGTTTGTCCAAATAACACTTACCGCCCTTGCTTTATCTGATTTATGACTTGTGGGGATAGTTGGTTTGGGTTTTGGAAGAGTTTAGGTTGAAATAAGCTCACTTGATTCCTTAAAATTTTCTTAAAAGGCTAAATTTGACTTTGGCCAACATTTTTAGCAAACAGACCCGGATTTATGTTTTGACGGTCCCGGAGAGTCCATAGGAAAATATGGGACCTGAGCGTATGCCCGAAATTGAATTCCGAGGTCCCTAGCCCGAGTAATGAATTTTTATTGAAAATTGTTAAACTGAAATTCTAAGGATTTAAAGAAACTAAGTAATGATTGACCACATGGGTATCAGGCCCGTATGTTGGTTCCGAAGCCGGGTACAGGTTCAATATAACATTTAAGACGCCCGCAAAATTTGGTGTCAATCCAAGTAGTTTAAGTTCGTTTAATCTCGTTAGAGGAGAATTAAGAACTTGAAGTTCATAAGTTTGATTCAATTAATTTTAGGGGGTGATTCTTAGATTTAGCTTTGTTTCAGGCATTCCGAAGGTTCGAACAGGTTCTATTATTTCATACTTGTCGGTACGTTCGGGCGGGGCCCGAGAGCCCCGAGTGTCAACCGGACGAGGCTCGAGTGAAGTTGGAAAAGTTGAAAAGAGTTGAAGCATTTGGTTTCTATCATAACTGCACCTGCGGTTAGTCAGCCGCAGGTGAGATACCACAGAAGCGGTCCTCCTATCACAGATGCAGCCAAGGCAGGCCAGGCCCAAAACCACAGAAGCGGCTCCGCAACAGCGGCTTTAAGACCGCAGAAACGGTCCCAGCCCGCTTGGCCAATTCCACAGATGCGGCCTATTACTCGCATAAGTGGGATTACTGATACGGTCCCCAAACCGCATATGCAGAAATCGCTAAAGCAGTGAGCTTAATTTAATACGGGTTCTAAGTCATGTTTGCCATATTTCACTCCTCCATTGGGCGATTTTGGAGCTTTTGAGAGAAGACTACCATTTATCATCTTGAGGTAAGTTTATTCTACCTATTCCTAGTTTAATACTTGTGTCTTAGGTAGATTAACCCACTAAGATTAACGTAAAATCATGGGGTTAGAGCAAAACCTAGGGTATTGGTAAAACTTAGATTTTTCCACGAAATTGGTCATGAAATGAAGTAGAAATCATATATTATTGATCCTTAGGTTACAAAGAACAATTTCCTTCCAAAATTTTTGGAATCCAGGCACGTGGGTCGGAGGTTAAATTTTAGGAAACTCATGTTTAAGGTTGGAAAATTGTGTTAATAATTGGAATGTGATCTTGTATTTCCCAGTTCTTACCCCATTTAACTAGTTTCGGATCGTTTGGCTCCAAATTGAGAGTTCGGGCTCGTTCTTTATATTGGAAGTGCACTTTAGAGCGAGGTGAGTCTCCTTTCTAACCTTGTAAGAGGGAATTGTCCCCATAGGAGTAATTATTGCATAATTTTCCACTAAATGCAGGGGCTACGTACGCACGAGGTGACGAGAGTCCATGCGTAGCTACTATCATGCTAAATGTCCGAGTAGTTTAGGGCCCATATCATGCTATATCTGCAAAACGTTATATGCCTTCCTGCTAATGGGATCATTTAGGATATGCTAGAGAATTGGAAATAAACATAAATGAACATATGTATTCTTGAGCACTTGTATGAATTGATGTGACTATAAATGCGCCTTCTTGGATTTTTCTGTTGATAATTGATATTTGTGGATCGGGCTGATCGCCTCGGTAGAAATCGATGCATCTATGGTTCGCGTCATTCGACCCTCTGTCAGTGCACAGTTTCTTTTATGTTGGATCGGGCCGTCGACCTCGGCATAATGTGCGCATGATATTTATGTGAATTATTATTGGTGACTTTTCTGATTAATGGTTTGAATTGTAAATGATTGACTATGATATTAAAACTACATGACTTATAAATCATTATTCCGACTGTTATCTAATTGTGACCTTCATGTCTGGCATAATCTCATATTATATTAATTGACCCTAGTAGGTATCAAGTCGACCGCTCATCTCTACTTCTTCGAGATTAGACGGGATACTTACTAGGTACATATTGTTTATGTACTCATACTACGCTTCTTTACTTAATTGTACAGGCTCTGAGGCAGGTTTATCTGGCTATCAGATCGGTGCGCGTTCCTGATCGCAGTCCGAGACTTCCACGGTGAGCTGCTTCCCTTCCTCTGCCGATCAGCAACTTGATGGAGTCTTTCTTACTTTTGACTGTCTATTCTATTTCAGACAGTAGGATAGAGTTATTATTTTTGTATATTCTACTAGTTACCCACAACTTGTAACACCAGGTCTTGGCACACACATTTGTAGACTATTCTTTTTTTGGGATTTGTATAATTATTTTGGTATATTATTGGTTATTACTTGTTTTAACCTTAACTTAAGGAAATTGCTACAATTATTTGGTAAAAGTAAAAATGAAACTTATTTATACTTCCGCTTTGTCTTGCCCGGCAATGGTGTTGGGCGCCATCACGACATATTATGGAAATGAGTCGTGACAACATAGTATCGGAGCATTAGGTTCACGTAGGTCTCACAAGTCATGGGAAAACCTAATAGAGTCTTGTGGATCGGTACGAAGACGTCTGTATTTATCTTCGAGAGGCTATAAGGTGTTAGGAAACTACTATTTATTAATTTCCTATCGTGCAGTGGATGGTACACTACATTTCTCTCTGCTATTCTCTCAAATATGGTGAGGACATGCATGACATACGTTCCCAACCTGGGAGGGACTGCTCCCCTCATTGCTAGAGGTCGAGGTAGAGGCCGGGGGAGGGCACCGACCCGAGGTAGGGGACGAGGGCGTCCCAAAGCTATTCCAGTAGCACCACTAGCAGATCCTATAGGAGATCCTATTATTTAGTAGCAAGATGAGGTTACCGCAGCTAAGCCCACCCCGGCAGACTTTATGACAACACCGGGATTCCAGGAGGTCATGGGTCGTATGCTACAATTCATGGACACCATGACTCGGCTGGTTTATTTCCAACAGGTCCAGCTATATCACAGGCAGAAGGGGCAGCACAGACCCCTACTGCTCAGGCTGATGGTCATGCAGCTGCAGTGTATCAGACTTCGGGTGCACTGCCCGTAGATGGGGCTCAGCCAGTTGCTGCAGTGATACCCGTGCCCAGACCAGCTGCGGATGGTGACCCGCAAAAGTTGTTGGATAGATGGACTAGAATTCACCCTCCTGTCTTTGGGGTGAGCGTCACGAGGATGCTCAGGACTTCATTGATAGGTGCAAAGACAGACTGCACAACATGATGATATTAGAGTCGCATGGGGTTGACTTCACTACTTTTCAGCTAGAGGGCAGGGCCCGCAGATGGTGGCAGTCTTGTATTTTTGGCAGACCTGCAGGTTCTCCTCCTATCACTTGGGGTCAGTTCACGCAGCTATTTCTGGACAGGTATTTCCACCCTCTGAGAGGAAAGAGCTACATTATTAGTTTGAGCAGCTTGAGCAGGTTCAGATGTCCGTGACCGATTATCAGGTGAGGTTTTCTGAGGTATCCCTCCATGCATTGATGATACTTCCAATTGATGTAGTTTGTTGCAGGGTTGCATTTTGGCATCAGGGCCAATATGGCCCGAGAGATGGAGATGGGGACTCCTTATCAGCTAGTAGTGGAGATTGCTCAGAGGATTGAGGGCTACCATCTGAGAGGTAGGGAGCAGATGCAGCAGGATAAGAGGGCTAGATTCTCCGAAGAGTTCATAGGTGCCCCGGTTAGGGGCAAAGCTCAGTTTGGGAAGGGACAGCCCAGCAGGCCCCTATATTCAGCACCACCACCTTCTCGGGGTACTCCAGCACGTCCCTATTTCAGTGCCATACCAGAGAGTTTTTACCATCCACCAGCTATTCAGGGTTCCTCCGATGGGTATTTAGGTTCTGAAGGTTCTTTTGATTTTTATTTCAGTGCTATGTCGGAGAGTTAATATCATTCACCGGCTATTCAGGCTTCTTCCAGTGGGTCTACAGGCCATCAGGGATAGCCATCAGGACAATAGGTCACCATACCACGGGGTTGTTTCGAGTGCAGAGACCTTGGTCATATGAGGAGATACTATCCCAGGCTTCAGAGCAAGGCAGTACAGTAGGGTCAGCAGCCTATGATTTCAGCACCGGCTGCCCCGCCACCTAGAGGTAGAGGGTAGAGTAGTAGGGGCCATCCTAGAGGTGGAGGCCAGGAAGGGAGAGGTTAGCCAGCTACTGGTCAATCTGGTGGAGGCCACCCAGCCGGCGCTCCAGCCAGATTCTATGCCCTTCTGACTAGGCCAGATGCATTGGCCTCAGATGCCGTCATCACATGTATTATTTCTGTCTGCGGTAGAGATGTTTCGGTATTATTTGATCCAGGGTCTACCTATTCATATGTGTCATCTCTGTTTGCTCGTTTTCTCGTTGTTACTCCTGAGCCCCTAGGCACTCATGTTCATGTGTCCACTCTTGTGGGCGATTAAGAGTGGGCGATTATGTGGTTTTGTATCGGATCTACCGGTCCTGTGTGGTCACATTCTATGGTTTTGAGACTCGATAAAATCTCCTGTTGGTTGATATGATCGATTTTGAGATCATCCTGGGCATGGATTGGTTATCTCCATATCACGCCGTCCTAGATTTCTATGCCAAGACTGTTACTTTAGCGATGCCAAGGTTGGAGTGGAAGGGTTCCACAGTTCATACATCTAGCCAAGTTATCTCTTTCCTAAAGGCTCGGCAAATGGTCGAGAAGGGGTGTTTGGTGTATTTGGCTTATGTTCGGGACACTACCGCAGAGTCTCCGATGATTGCTTCAGTTCCAGTAGTTCGACAATTCGCCGATGTGTTTCCTTCTGATCTTCCTGGCATGCCACCAGATCGTGATATTGATTTTTTTATTGATTTAGCTCCAGGCACCCAGCCTCTGTCTATCCCACCATACCGCATGTCTTCGAAGGAATTGAATAAGTTGAAGGAGCAACTTGAGGAGTTATTAGCAAAGGGGTTTGTTAGGCCCAGTGTTTCACCTTGGGGCGCACAAATATTATTTGTGAATAAGAAGGATGGGACTATGCGGATATGCATTGAGTATCGCCAGTTGAACAAGGCCACCATCAAGAATAAGTTCCCATTGTCGCGTATTGATGATTTGTTTGACCAGTTGCAGGGTGCTAGGGTTTTGTCTAAGATCGACTTGAGGTCGGGGTACCATCAGTTGAATATTCAGGACTCGGATGTTCTGAAGACCGCATTTCTGATGAGGTATGATCATTATGAGTTTCTGGTGATGTCTTTTGGCTTGACTAATGCCCCAACAGCATTTATGGACTTGTTGAACAGAGTGTTCAGGCCTTATATTGATTCCTTTGTCATTGTATTCATTAACGACATCTTGATATACTCCTGTAGCTTGGGGGAGCACGAGCAGCATTTTGACGGTAGTGCTTTAGACCTTGAGAGAGCAGAAGCTATATTCTAAGTTCTCTAAGTGTGATTTCTGTCTAGAGTCAGTGGCATTCTTGGAGCGTATTGTGTCAGGAGAGGGTATTAAAGTGGACCCCAAGAAGATTAAGGCAGTTCAGAGTTGGCCACGTCATACTTCAATGACCGACATCAGGAGCTTCCTGGGTTTAGCAGGCTATTACAGGCGATTTGTGCAAGGCTTTTCATCTATTGTATCACCTTTGACTAGATTGACCCAGAAGGGTGCTCCTTTCCATTGGTCCGATAATTGTGAGGTGAGCTTTCAGAAGCTCAAGACAGCCTTGACTACAGCCCCAGTTCTTGTGTTGCCTTCCGGTTTAGGGATATATACGGTATATTGTGATGCTTCACGCATTGGATTGGGGTGTGTATTGATGCCGGAGGGGCGAGTTATTGACTATGCTTCACGCCAGCTGAAGATTCATGAGAAGAATTATCATGTGCACGATTTAGAGTTGGACGCGATTGTTCATACTCTCAAGATATGGAGGCATTATTTGTATGGGGTGTCATGTGAGGTTTACACTGATCATCACAGCTTGCAAAATTTGTTCAAGTAGAGGGATCTCAATTTAAAGCAGCTTAGGTGGCTTAAGTTACTGAAGGAGTATGACATCACCATTCTTTGTCATCCGGGTAAGGAAAATATGGTCGCGGATGCCTTAAGCAGGAATGCAGAGAGTATGGGTAGCTTGGTATTCATTCCAGCAAGGGAGAGGCCACTATCTTTGGACATTCAGTCCTAGGCTAACAGACTTGTGAGGCTGGATATTTCGAAGCCCAGCCGAGTCTTTGTGTGTGTTGTTGCTCAATCTTCGTTATTGGGGCAGATCAAGGCCCGATAGTTCGATGATCCCCACTTGGTGGTTCTTAGAGAGACAGTGTTGCAGGGTATTGCCAAGGAGGTCTCTATTGGCGAGGATGGTGTTCTACGACTCCAGGGTCGCTTATGTGTCCTAATGTTGATGGTCTGAGAGAGAGGATCTTGGAGGTGGCTCATAGTTTGCGGTATTCCATTCATCCAGGTGCTATGAAGATGTATCATTATTTGAGGAAGCATTACTGGTGGCGGAGAATGAAGAAAGACATAGTGGAGTATGTGGTTAGGTGTTTGAATTGCCAGCAGGTCAAGTACGAGCACCAAAGGCCCGATGGCCTACTTCAGCAGATGCCTATACCAGAGTGGAAGTGGGAGCGCATTACTATGGATTTCGTAGTTGGGTTGCCCCGGACCTTGAAAAAGTTTGATGCAGTGTGGGTCATTGTGGATAGGTTGACCAAGTCAGCACATTTTATACCGGTTGTGACTACTTACACTTCAGATAGATTGGCTCATATTTACATTCGGGAGATAGTCCGGTTGCACTATGTGCCTGTTTCCATCATATCTGATGGAGGCCCTCAATTCACTTCTCATTTCTGGAGAGCTGTTCAGGGTGAGTTGGGGACCCGCGTGGAGCTTAGCACATCATTTCATCCATAGACTGATGGGCAGTCAGAGCGGACAGTTCAGATCTTAGAGGACATGCTTAGAGCATGTGTGATTGACTTTAGAGGGCAATGGGATCAGTTCTTGCCTTTGGCAGAGTTTACTTATAACAACAGCTACCAGTCCAGCATCAAGATGGCTCCAATTGAGGCCTTATATGGGCGGCGATATCGTTCTCCTATCGGGTGATTTGAGCCTGGTGAGGCTAAGTTATACAGCATATACTTGGTGAAAGATGCCTTGGATAAGGTGAAGTTGATTCAGGAAAGGCTTCGCACAGCTCAATCCAGACAGAAGAGTTATGCGGATCAGAAGGCGCGTGATGTATCATTCATGGTTGGCGAGAAGGTCCTTTTGAAAGTCTCGCCAATTAAGGGAATTATGAGGTTGGGGAAAAAGCGCTAGTTGAGCCCAAGATTCATTGGCCCATTTGAGGTGTTGAGGCGACTTAGGGAGGTTGCCTACGAGCTTGCTCTAATCCCCAGCTTATCGGGAGTTCATCCAGTTTACCACGTGTCCATGCTCTGAAGGTATCATTCCGACTTGTTCCACGTGTTGGACTTCACTACTATTTAGTTGGATGAGAGCTTAGGTTATCAGGAGGATCCAGTTACCATTGTTGATCGACAGGATCGCCAGTTGAGATCCAAGAGGATTTCAGCGGTGAAAGTCCAGTGGAGGGTCCAACCAGTCAAGGAGGCGGCCTAAGAGTCCGAGGAGCACATGCGGAGCAGATATCTACACTTATTTGGAACATCAGGTACTTTTCTATGTCCTTTCGAGGACGAACATTTTTTTAAGAGGTGGAGAATGTAATGACACAACTGGTCGTTTGGCGTTTTAGAACCCCGTTCCCCCAAATAAAACTTCTCGTGCTTGCTTTATCTGATTTACGACTTGTGGGGATGGTTGGTTTGGGTTTTGGAAGCATTTGAGTTGAAATAAGCTCACTTGATTCCTTAGATTTTCTTAAAAGGCTAAGTTTGACTTTGGTCAACATTTTTAGCAAACGGACCCGAATTTGTGTTTTGACGGTCCCGGAGGGTCCATAGGAAAATATTAGACCTGAGCGTATGCTCGAAATTGAATTTCAAGGTCCCTAGCCGGAGTAATGAATTTTTATTGAAAATTATTAAACTGAAATTATAAGGATTTAAAGAAACTAAGTAATGATTGATCACATGTGTATCAGGCCTATATGTTGGTTCCGGAGCCCGGTACAGGTCCAATATAACATTTAAGACTTGCTTGCAAAATTTAGTGTCAACCGAGTAGTTTAAGTGCATTTTGGATCGTTAAAGGAGAATTAAAAACTTGAAGTTCATAAGTTTGATTCAATTGATTTTAGGGGGTGATTCTTATATTTAGCATTGTTTCGGGCATTCCGAAGGTTTGAACAGGTCAGTTTCATGATTTTAGACTTTTTGTATGTTCGGGAGGGGCCCGGAAACCCCAAGCGTCAATCGAATGAGGCTCGAGTGAAGTTGGAAAAGTTGAAAAGAGCTGAAGCATCTAGTTTCTGTCATAACCGCACCTGCGGTAAGTCAGCCACAGGTGCGAGACCGCAGAAGTGGTCCTCCTATTGCAGATGCGGCCAAGGCAGGTCAGGCCCAAAACCGCAGAAGCGGCTCTACAGCAGCGGCTTCAAGAATGCAGAAGCGGTCTCAGCCCGTTTGGCCAATTTCGCAAATACAACCTATTACTCGTAGAAGCGAGACCACAGTTGTGGTCCCCTGACCGTAGATGCAGAAATCGCTGAAGCAGTGAGCTTCATTTAATACGGTTCTAAGTCATTTTTGCCATATTTCACTCCTCCATTGGGCGATTTTGGAGCTTCTGAGAGAAGCCTACCACTTAGCATCTTGAGGTAAGTTTATTCCACCTATTCCTAGTTTAATACCTATGTCCTAGGTAGATTACCACACTAAGATTAAGGTAAAATCACGGGGTTAGATCAAAACCTAGGGTTTTGGTAAAACTTAGATTTTTCCACAAAATTGGTCATGAAATGACGTAGAAATCATATATTATTGATCCATAGGTTACAAAGAATAACTTCCTTCGAAAAATTTTGGAATCCGGGCACGTGGGTCCAGGATCGGATTTTAGGAAACTCGTGTTTAAGGTTGGGAAATTGTGTTAATTGTTGGAATGTAAACTTGTAAGCTTGTACTGGCCAGTTCTTACCCCATTTAACAAGTTTCGGATCGTTCGGCTCCAAATTGAGAGTTCGGCTCGTTCTTGATATTGGAAGTGCACTTTGGAGTGAGGTGAGTCTCCTTTCTAACCATGTAAGAGGGATTGTCCCCATAGGAGTAATAATTGTATAATTTGCCACTAAATGCGAGGGCTACGTACGCACAAGGTGACGAGAGTCCGTGCGTAGCTACTATCATGCTAAATGCCCAGGCAGTTTAGGGCCCGTATCATGCTATATCTGCAAAATGTTATATGACTTCCTGCTAATGTGATCATTTAGGATATGCTAGAGAATAGGAAATGAACATATGTATTATTGAGCACTTGTATGAATTGATGTGAATATAAATGCGCCTTCTTGGATTTTTCTGTTGATAATTGATATGTGTGGATCGGGCCGATCGCCTCGGTAGAAATAGATGCATCTATTGTTCGCGCTATTCGACCCTCTGGCAGTGCACAGTTTCTTTTCTATTGGATCGGGCCGTCGATCTCGGCATAATGTGCGCATGATATTTATGTGAATTATTATTGGTTACTTTTTTGATTAATGGTTTGAATTGTAAATGATTAATTGTGATATTAAAATGACATGATTTATAAATCATTATTCCGACTGTTATCTAATTGTGACCTTTATGTCTGGCATTATCTCATATTATATTAATTGACCCTAGTAGTTATCAATTCGACCTCTCGTCTCTACTTCTTCGAGATTAGACGGGATACTTGTTGGGTACATATGGTTTATGTACTCATACTACGCATTTGTACTTGATTGTACATGCTCTGAGGCAGGTTTATCTGGCTATCAGATCGGTGCGCATCCCTGATCTTTGTCCGAGACTTCCACGGTGAGCTGCTTCCCTTCCTGTGCCGATACAGCAACTTGATGGAGTCTTACTTACTTTTGACTGTCTATTCTATTTCAGAAAGTATGATAGAGTTATTATTTTTGTATATTCTACTAGTTGCCCACAACTTGTGACACCAGGTCTTGGCACACACATTAGTAGACTATTCTGTTTTTGGAATTTGTATAATTAGTTTGGTATATTATTGGTTATTACTTGTTTTAACCTTAACTTAAGGAAATTGCTACAATTATTTGGTAAATGTAAAATGAGAACTTATTTATACTTCCTCGTTGGCTTGCCCGACAATGGTGTTGGGCGCCATCATGACCTATTATGGAAATAGGTCGTGACACTCAACAAGATATTCATTGAAATGCAATGATGATAGGTGTGAGTAGTGTGTGCATGTTTTAGAATTAAAGATTCAACATTGTTCAAGATAGTAAAGATTGAGAAAAATCATGACTGCTCTGTTAACACTATGAAAGCTAATCAAAGGCATGCAACTTCAAAGATGATTAGTGGTTACATTATCGATAATCTTCAAGATCCAAGGTTTGAAGTTACACCAGCTTTTGTCATGGCAGAAATGCCAAAATTGCATGGGCTAGACATTGGGTATCACAAAGCATGGCATGTTATTCAACGTGCATCCGCTTTAATAAGAAGAACTCCTGAAGAGAATTATTAATTATTGTTTTCATACTTGTATATGATGAGAAGTAAAATCCCGAAAATATATACTAACATAAAGATAGACAACAACAACAACAGGTAAATGATCAAAAAAAAAGTTTATTAGTCTATTTTATAAACTTTAGGAGATGTTGTCTTTAACCCGTTAAAAAGTTAAGGACGTGTTTTCCTTAACATTCATGTGTGCAGTCAAAAAATTAAGGACACTTGGTCCTTAACTGAATTTCAAGTTATAAAATTAAGGACATGGTGACCTTAACTTTTAACCTTGTTAGTCTAAGTTAAGGACTCCATGTCCTTAACTTTTTAGCTTGTAAACCTTAGTTAAGGACTGCATATCCTTAACTTTATCACTTGTCACTCTAAGTTAAGGACTACTTGTCCTTATCTTTTGACCTTGTTAGTCTAACTTCAGCACTACCTGTCCTTAACTTTTGAGCTTGTAACCTGAAGTTCAGGACTGGATGTCCTTAACTTTTGAAAATGTAAGTCAAAGTTAAAGACTGCATGTCCTTAACTTTTGAACTTTGAACTCAAAGTTAAGGACTACATGTCCTTAACTTTATAACTTGTAAATCTAAGTTAAGGACTGCTTGTCCTTAACTTTTTGCCTTGTTAGTCTAACTTCAGGTCTACTTGCAAATTATCCTTAACTTTTGGCCTTGTAACCTGAAGTTCAGGACTACCTGTCCTTAACTTTTGTTAACCTTGTTTTATACTATATTTTCAGGTTTCTTTATAGGTTTATGCATATGGATCATCAATATCTGGTTGGAATCATTGTAGACCAGTGATTGTTGTTGATGCAACTTTTTTGAAGTCCAAATTTTGTGGTGTTTTAATGATTTCAGTTTCAAAGGATGCAAATAACAAAATTTTCCCACTAGCCTTTGGAATAGCAGAACCTGAAAATAACAATTCTTATGAGTGGTACTTTAGTGAGCTTCGCAATGTAATTTGGAGCCGTGAGAATTTAATTTTTTTATCAGACAGGCATCAAGCTATTGCATATGGAATTGCAAAGGTATATCCTGAAAGCCATCATGAGATTTGTATCTATCATTTGGAGCAGAACCTAAAGCGAAGGAAAGTTAAAAGTGAGGTCATAAAAATTTTCCAAAGTGCTACAAGAGTATATGTGCGCAAATAATTTGATTTATACATGTCTGATATAGCAAAAGTAGATAAGAAGACTTATGACTACTTGATGGAAGAACCACCGGAAAGGTGGGCACGTTCTTGTAGTCCATGACGAAGATATGACATGCTCACAACAAACATAGTTGAGTCAATGAACTCTATCCTATTAGAAGTAAGGGACCTGCCTATATTAAGAATGATGGATTTCATTCAAGTGAAGCTACAACGTTGGTTTTATGAAAGACGAAATGAAGTAGAAGGAACTTTTTATGATGTTTCTTGTTGGGTAGAAGAGGAATTGAAGAAAAGGATAGATTTAGCATTTATTTTGAATGTAAGTATTATGTTCTATGTTTAGGTTATTGTTTGAATATAATTTAACATAATGTACTAACTTATAATTTTTCAACATTGAAGGTCTTCCCTGTTGATTCATGGCATTCTGAAGAAGAAGGAATAACTTTCTTGGTGGACTTAAACAAAAGAACATGTGATTGTTTTCAGTTTCAATTTGATAAATTACCATGCATACATGCAATTGCAGCTATCGAGAAGAGAAACATCAAGAAGTCCAACTTTTGCTCGCACTGGTACTTAAATGAATCTTGGCTGAAAACATATAAAAGACAAATACATCCTGTATGCTGATTCTTGGATTGTACCAGAGAGTGTTAAGTCACAAATTGTTAAACCTCTGGATTTCAAAGTGCCACCAGGTAGAAGGCAGAGGAAAAGGCATATTCCATCTACCGAGTCATCAAAAATAACATTCAAATGTGGTCGTTGTAGAAGAATTGGTCATAATAGAACAGTTTGTATATATTCTCCAGTAGTCCATCCATTTTCTAGGAAGCATAGAGAATAGTAAATATATTCACTTATGTTTATCGACTCTTTTAAGTTTTTGCTATAAATTGGATTCATTTAGATTATTCTTATTTGATAAGATGTATGAATTTTCAAAATTTCTTTCTGCTATGTACTTTTAGTTTTTTTGAGTTCAAATTTCAAAAGTTAACTTACAGGTTTAAAAGTTAAGGACATGTAGTCCTTAATTTTGACTTACAAGTTCAAAAGTTAAGGACATGCAGTCCTTAACTTTGACTTACAAGTTCAACAGTTAAGGATAGGCAGTCCTTAACTTTGACTTACAAGTTCAAAAGTTAAGTTACGGATAGGCAGCCCTTAAGTTTGAGTTCAAAGTTCAAAAGTTAAGGACATGTCGTCCATAAGTTTGACTTATAGATTCAAAAGTTAAATACAGACAGTCTTTAACTTTGAATTATAGCTTCAAAAGTTAAAGGACAGGCAGTCCTTAAGTTTGAGTTCAAAGTTGAAAAGTTAAGGACACTTGGTCCTTAACTTACAGTTACAAGTACAAAAAATAAGGACACCTGGTCCTGAATTTGAGTTCCAAGTTCAAAAGTTAAGGATTCAATTTCAAAAGTTGAGGACACATGGTCCTGAACTTAGAATTTCAAGTTGAAAAGTTAAGGACACTCTGTCCTTAAGTTTGAGTTCAAAGTTCAAAAGTAAAGGACATGCAGTCCTTAAGTTTGACTTACAAGTTGAAAAGTTAAGGACACTTGTCCTTAACTTACATTCCAAGTACAAAAAATAAGGACACTTGGTCCTTAAGTTTGAGTTCAAAGTTCAAAAGTTAAGGACGGGCAGCCCTTAATTTTGACTTACAAGTTGAAAAGTTAAGGACACTTGGTCCTTAACTTACAGTTCCAAGTACAAAAAATAAGGACACTTGGTCCTGAAGTTTGAGTTCCAAGTTCAAAGGTTACGGATTAAATTTCCAAAATTGAGGACACGTGCTCCTAAACTTAGAATTTCAAGTTTAAAAGTTAAGGACACTTGGCCCTTAAGTTTGAGTTCAAAGTTCAAAAGTAAAGGACATGCAGTCCTTAAGTTTGACTTACAAGTTGACAAGTTAAGGACACTTGTCCTTAACTTACATTCCAAGTACAAAAAATAAGGACACTTGGTCCTGAAGTTTGAGTTCCAAGTTCAAAGGTTACGGATTAAATTTCCAAAATTGAGGACACGTGCTCCTAAACTTAGAATTTCAAGTTTAAAAGTTAAGGACACTTGGCCCTTAAGTTTGAGTTCAAAGTTCAAAAGTAAAGGACATGCAGTCCTTAAGTTTGACTTACAAGTTGACAAGTTAAGGACACTTGTCCTTAACTTACATTCCAAGTACAAAAAATAAGGACACTTGGTCCTGAAGTTTGAGTTCCAAGTTCAAAGGTTACGGATTAAATTTCCAAAATTGAGGACACGTGCTCCTAAACTTAGAATTTCAAGTTTAAAAGTTAAGGACACTTGGCCCTTAAGTTTGAGTTCAAAGTTCAAAAGTAAAGGACATGCAGTCCTTAAGTTTGACTTACAAGTTGAAAAGTTAAGGACACTTGGTCCTTAACTTACAGTTCCAAGTACAAAAAATAAGGACACTTGGTCCTGAAGTTTGAGTTCCAAGTTCAAAGGTTAAGGATTCCATTTCAAAAATTGAGGACACGTGGTCCTAAACTTAGAATTTCAAGTTTAAAAGTTAAGGACACTTGGTCCTTAAGTTTGAGTTCAAAGTTCAAAAGTTAAGGACAGACAGTCCTTAACTTTGACTTACAAGTTGAAAAGTTAAGGACACTTGGTCCTTAACTTACAGTTCCAAGTATAAAACATAAGGACAATTGGTCCTGAAGTTTGAGTTCCAAGTTCAAACGTTAAGGATTCAATTTTAAAAGTTGAGGACACATGGTCCTGAACTTAGAATTTCAAGTTGAAAAGTTAAGGACACTTGGTACTGAAGTTTGAGTTTCAAGTTCAAAAGTTAAGGACACTTGGTTTTGAAGTTTTAGTTTCAAGTTCAAAAGTTAAGGACACATGCTCATGAACTTTGACTTACAAGTTCAAAAGTTAAGGACCTTAAACCTTAACTTTGAATTTGAAGTTTAATTACACTTGGTCCTGAACTAATACTTACAAGATCAATACACTTAATTTTGGGATTGCAAATGGACAAATCAATATTTGACATAAACAAAGAAATTAATAACATGACGCATTCGTATCACTTCTGAAATTGTAATTTTGCATAGCTCTAACAAAAAATTATGCTCTGCAAACCAAATAAAAGTGTCTTTTGAGGAATTTAGAAGATATTTCAGAATTCATATGGATTCTTTACAGCAATTTTATACAAAAAATCAACTACAACTAACTTTCTTTACAAATATCCTTAAATACCAGTACCCCACACATTCAAACAAGTAACTAATTCACTCCAAATGAAATGTCATTCATAGCTAAAAGTACAAGTTACATCCTCAACAAACTTCCATCACAAATGATGACTCCACCACAAGTTATATACTCTCTAATTCATATTCTAACCTAAATATTAATGCTTCTTCTTTGCTACTAAACTATAGCTCCTTTGGATAGCAAGTTTCATTTTTACTATCATAGTCGTCGCCAATATTTTCTGGTGGTGTATCATAGCCAGAAGTTCTTTTCCACTCTCCATGTGCCCAAAGATTTGCTGCAAGTTCTTTTCTAAAGTCTTTTATGTCTTCAGGTTGGAATTTCTCCACATCCTTCCCCATCATCAACAACTCCACATACTTGATTAGGAATGCACCACAATCAGTCCTAAGAAAAATGTAAGATATGGAGTCAATTAAATAATAAAACTAAAGTACATATAAATTATATAACAAATAACAACATGTACGATCCAGTTTGGTGTGGTGATCTTTGCCACTGAATATCAAATTTGTTGAATGCATTTCCAAAAGACTTGTGATTTTTCTCAAACTGTGAGAACTTTAGCATGTGGGGGATCATGCGTGCATTCATTTCAATGTGATTCATTCATGCCTCATATGGCTCACTATATATGGAATCGTACACATCAATCTTGTCTCATTCAAGTCCAATACCCCCAAAACAAAATATGTCACGGCATCATTATCTTTTGAAGGAAGCCGACATGGAAAAAAGATTTTGTCAACATCAGTCCAAGCAATTCCACATCTACGACTGCCACCCCACACATATGGTGTCAAAAATAATTGATTATCACCACTCCAAAACTCATTTGTAGCATCTTCATTGAAAGACTTATACACAAGCACCATATAGTTATCAAAGAGTATACTATAGTTGTGCAACAAAAAGGATGGTCGCGAGGGTGGTAGTTGTCACGACCCAAACTGGAGGGCCATGACTAGCACCCAGCCATACTTGCCGAGCACCAACGTACATTTTATCTAACCTTCTTTATTATCTTTTAGGGCCGAAGAGATCAATATAAATGGTAGACATGGATCAGGGACAACCAGCAATAAAAGATGATGGCATGAACATACATAACATTGGATGACCACACAATCAAGAAACGATATATAAGGTACGAGCAACCACGCTACCATTAAAGACTATATAACAAAAACCAGCCGACAAGGCATACACAACTATACATGAGTCAACACCTATCTATGAGCCTCTAAAGGAACATAAGTGCTGCAATATTGCCGGAACAGGGCCCCGACATACCCATAATGTCTATAACAAAATGCATACTAAGACCACAGCAAGTCCGAAGAAGGGATCTCGCCAATCATCGCTGAACTGGAAAACCTACTATGGTGGGGGAGCTGCATCTGCCAATCTATCTGGACCTGCAGCACGACATGCAACGTCCACAAATAAAAGGATGTCAGTACAAATAAAGTACTGAGTAAGTGAGACAGGTAACCATAAGTACCAACAGTAATGTACGCAGGGATAGAGAATATACAACCTGTAACATCTAGGTACCTTTGAGGGCTAATGACATTAAATGCATGATACATATGTATATATACATAAACTTTTAAAACATACGCCTCTATGGGCATCATCCATATCGTACCCGGTCGTAATAGGCTCGATAAAAACCTACCCGGCCATCATAAGGCTCGGTAGAATCATACCCGGCCACATGGAGCTCGGTAAAACCCAACTAATCAGTAGTTGCACAATAGGTGTCGTACCCAGCCGACTATAGCGCGGCTCGATAGATAAAAGTAGATGCATATATATACAATGCATGCATGACTCTTTAGAATCATATTATAAACCTTTCAGAGTGACGTAAGGTCAATATTCTTCGTAAACATTATTAGGACTAACTCTTCATCAAGAATCTTATAAGAATCAGGAAGTACCAATAACATTGATAACATAAGAATAAGAAAAGCAACCTCAACATCAATTGTTCCATAAGAAGGGAAACAATGTAAGTACTACTAGCTTCTAAGAGCAGAGTATCTTTGGAAGCTTGTTCATTGCATTATGTACAATCGGAGTCGTGCAAAAGAAGGAAAGGGATAGCCTCACATACCTTGTATATACTTCCCCAATCTCAAGCTATGCAATTGTCACGACTCCTTGGTCTACAGTAAGAGAAATGACAATATCGTTATCATTTAAGCGTCATAACTATTATGTATCGACCAGACCTATTTTACGATGAAATGGACAGCACCACCCCTATATATATGACTTCACACAATTCAAAACAATCACCAAACAGCCCAAACAACATCAATAATAATCATATTGAGCCTCCTAAAATAGTCCACACACAACCTAATAACTTTATACATACGACGGCCACCATAGTCGTATCAAACGACCAGGAAATACTACGAAGAACGACAAACCCACAACCCTACATCTATATGGTGTTTCTCCAAATCCTTCCTCCTCTAAAACTCCACAAAACTGTCACGACCCATTTTCATAATAGGTCATGATGGCGCCCAACACCTTTGTCGGGCAAGCCAACGCGGAAAATACTAAATAACTTTCATTGACCTTTACCCCAAAATCGTTAGAATAATTCCTTAAGTTGAAATAAAATCACAAATGATTAAATAATTCATAATAATCATACAACCCTAAAAGAATGATATCGTCTACTAATGTGTGTGTCAAGACCTGGTGTCACAAGCTGTTGGCAACTAGTAGAATATACAAAAGAATCACACTATCCTACTGTCTGAAATAGAATAGATAGCATAAATTCATAAGAAAGACTTCTTCAGGCTGCTGAACGGCATGGAAGGGAAACAGCTCACCGTAGAAGTCTCGAATCTGCTAAGAGATGCGCACCAGACTGATAGCCAGATGTACCTACCTCAGACCCTATACAATTAAGTACAGAAGTATATTATGAGTATATAAACAATATGTACCCAGTAAGTATCCCGTCTAATCTCAAAGAAGTAGAGATGAGAGGTCGACTTGATACTTACTAGGATCAAATCATGCGAGAAGAATTTATAATAAGCATGGATATCACAAGTTATTAGCATTTAATAATCATAGAGTAACAGTTCTTTCCCAAGTATTATCATCGATATTCACCTATATCTCAAGCAGTCATGCAATTCAGTCCTCCGAGAAATGCTAAGCAAAACATGCACAAGTAACACCGTAGGATGTACTGCCCGATCCAAATAAAAGTAAATTGTGCATTGCCGAGGGTCGAACGGCTCGAACCATAGATGCATCTATTACCCCGCTCGCAAATCACCCGTGCGACGCGGTCAAATATAAATAAGCTCATCAACAAGCAATGACAATATATATCTGAGGAGTTCTTATTCATAGGAATACTAAATATTCTCTATTAAAAGAACAAACAGAATAAGGTTCCTTCACTAGTCTTATTTACCTTAATCAAAGTAGTTTATACGGATATGAATTTATCATCAAGTTACATGAATATCACTTAGAGCATGCTTGTGGGTCCTAGACTACCCGGACTTAACATAATAGTCGCTACGCACGGACTCTCGTCACCTAGTGCGTACGTAGCCCCCGCATATAATGGCAATTAATTTAGATTATTATACCTATGGGGACAATTCCCTCTTACAAGGTTAGAAAGGAGACTCACCTCGCTCCAAAGTGCACTTCCAATACCAAGAACGAGTCCAAGCCCTCAATTCGGAGCCGAACAATCCCAAACTAGTTAAATGAAGTAGGAACTAGTCAATATAGACTCATAAGATCGAATTCTAGCTATTTAAGCAATTTTCCAACCATTAATACAAGCTTCCTAAAATCCGACCCGGGCCCATGTGCCTGGATCCCGAGGAAGTTGTTCCCTACAACCTAAGGATGAATAAAATATGATTTCTAATTCATCCCATAACAAATTTTGTGGTTAAATCTAACTTTTATTAAAACCTAGGTTTTTTCTCTAACCCCATGATTTCTCCTTAATACTAGTGTTTGATCTACCTAATACAATGATATTAAACTAGAAATAGGTAGAACACACTTACGTCAAGATGCTAGGTGAAGATCTTCTCTCAAAAGCTCTAAAATCGCCAATGGAAAGGGGGAAAGTGACAAAAATGACTTAGAACCCTTATTAAATAAACCTCACTGCTTCAGTGATTTCCGCATATGCGGTCAGGGGGCCGCATTTGTGAAGATTGGACCGCATCTGCGAAATGGGTCAAAAGGGTTAGGACCACATCTGTGGTCTCCAGGCCGCATCTGTGGAGCCGCTTCTGCGGCTGGGGAGCCACTTCTGTAGTTCCTGGCCTGGCTGCCCTGGGCTGCTTTTGCGATGAAGGGACCACTTCTGCGGTCTCGCACCTGCAGTCCACCAACCGCAGGTGTGGTTATGACAAAAGCAGCAAACTTCAACCCTTTTCCAAAATTTCCACTTCACTCGAGCCTCATCCGATTGATACTCGGGGCTCCCGGGCCCCGCCCGAACATACTGACAAGTCTGAAATCACGAGACGGACCGACTCGAACCTTTGGAACACCCGAAATGATGCTAAATCTAGAAATCACCCCCTAAAACCAAATGAATCAAACTTATGAACTTCAAGTTATCAATTTTCCTCCAACAGGCCAAAACGCCCTAACACTACTCGGATAGACACCAAAATTTACAAGCAAGTCTTAAATGATATTTCGGACCTGTAACGGGCTTCGGAACCAAAATACACCCAATACCTAGGAAATCAATCATTAATGAGTTTTTTTAAATCCTTAAAACTTCAGATTAACAATTTCTAATAAAAATTCATTATTCGGGCTAGGAACTTTGGAATTCAATTCCGGGCATACGCCCAGGTCCCATATTTTACTTTCTGAGTCCGTTTGCTCCAATTGTTGACTAAGGTCAAACTTAGATTTTTAAGAAAATCCTAAGGAATCAACTGTGCATATTTCACCCAGAACTCTTTCAAATCCCGAACCAACCATCCCCGCAAGTCGTAAATTAGCTAAAGCAATCACGGGAAGTTTTATTTAAGGGGAAGGGGTTCTAAAAGGAAAAATGACCAGGAGGGTCATTACAAAAATAGTAGTAAAACACACAGCCCAACGACAACACAAAATAGTCCACAAAACAGTCTGCTACAAGTGAATAACTCGAACTCACGGCTTCCGATCACTGTTCCATAAGTTATTACATGTATAGAACGGTTTACCATGAATTCATAGCAGAAAAAATGGATGAAAGAGAGTAGTAAACTTACCTTACTTGTTGGATAACTCAGCCCTTCCCTTGATTCTTCAAACTCTAGGTTTTACCCCCAATTAGAACTTGAAAGAGAGGGAAAATCGATTAGGGTTTGTGGATAATTT